>NDXB01012766.1:44264-122235 GCA_002631895.1 Agapornis roseicollis | reverse complement strand
AAAAAAGGAAAAAAGAAAAATATTTTTTAAAAAAAAAAAAAAAAAGAGGAAAAAAGCCTTCATCTGTTTATTTGGCTCAGTGAAGAGATCAGCTGTGCTTGTATGATTGCAGAGGATGGAATGCTGGAGGGGGAGAATGTATAGCTGTATGCAACCATGTGTTTGTGTTCATGATGCATAATGTATAGAGTTAATTTTGCTTGATTATGTCTCAGAGCTCAATGGGAATGAAGATACCTTCATGCACATGGTTAAACTTTTGCACGTTGAGTACCATGAATGCAAATTTTAACCCTGTACTGTCCATATACCTCCTGTGTGTTTGTATGGTGTTACGTATTCAGCCATAGGCAGGCACCTAGTGACGGTTCTTGGTCACACTTGATATTGTACCAATTGTCTCAAATAGAAAATGTCAGTCTGGCTGTTGAGGAAAATAAGTTAGGAATTTCAAGATGCAAATATATTCTCTAGGCTCAGGTTTCTGTGTGCATAAAGAGCAGTAGCAAAGTATTTTTGTATTGACTTACTTTAAAAACACTGTCAGAGAATCTGATAGCAATGCTAAGAAAAACCGTTTGGGGAAAAGTGGTCTTCATTACTGACTGCAGACTGTATGAGTTTGTTTGAGATGTCATATATCTCCACCACAGCCTGCCCACACCACTAGAGACTTCTAGGAATTAAGGAGCATGGGAACATAAACACCTACAATGCATTTAAAACGTGAATTAGCGAAAGCCAACAAATACTGAACAATTTTAATGTATGTATTAAGATACTCTGGAGGATACAGATTAACCTCCATTACTCAGGGTTTGTCACTGTCTCATCTCCTTTGGACAGCAAACACTGAGAAACAGACAGAAAGATGATTTACTCTTCCTTTAGCTTCTGTCTCATCTGATGAAATGTCTGCTGTGCAGCTCCCCCTGCCATGCTCCTCTGTGGGTCTGACAGCTCCTCACACATTGCAGGCACTGTTTTCTCTCACGGCTGAAACTCACAGTTGTCTGAAAACTTTGCTAAATGAGTTGAAGCCAAGCCTTGCTTTACTGGCAGACAGAGGCCCTGGGCTAAAAGGTGACGTATCTGAGAAAGGAGGAATCCCACAGAGTGAGCTTGTTGGGTCTGCTGCTGCATGGCAAAGGGGAGAAGCTTTTGATAGAGCCTTTGCATCATGGGTACCAGGGGGATGAAGTCACCTGTCTTAACACATCTCTGCTGAGCAGCAGCTGTGCAGGAGCCAAGTTGAAGCCTTATAGTACCTCTATTGATGCACTGTTGCTCTGCAAACTCTCCTTGCTCCTGCAGGAGGCTTCTGCTGTCTTGCTAGAGAAACCCTCTGGGATAGATACAAATCAAACTGAATTAGAAGTACAGCTGAAGAGATAGGCACAGTCCATCACAGACACACCTGGTCATCTCCAGTCTTCTCTGCTTGGAATATTTGTTAGGCTTTATTGAGCAAATGTCAGGATACTCCTCATTTGTTAAGCAACTTTTCCAGTCGTGCCACTGCTTGCTTGTGTATATCTATATGTATTTAGATAGACAAAACCATGCCACACACATACATCAGTGCTTATTAACTCTCACTGGGTACAGCAGCCAAGTATGTCCCTAAAGAAAGATTGTGCCATAAAGCTTTTCCATAACATTGTCAATATAATGTTCATTATTAAATTAGATTGCAAGTGACATATAAAATCAATGACATAAGATATTTTTATCTTTTCACAAATTTCCAGACTGACTGTGGATAGCTTAATGTGATAACAAGGCAATCAGCTCTGTAGCAATGCTTGTGGTCTTCCTCTCACATTCATTCCTAGTTTTCAAATGAGTAATGTTATCCTGGTGTAATGCTGATGAGAAAGGAGAGCCAGCCTCCCTCTCCTTTGTCAATAAAGAAGAGTGTTTCCAGCTTGTGAGATGTGCTTGGCACCAGTGATATTTTAATATCATTACCAGCAGGAAATACTTTCCTTGCCAGTAATGAAGTTCAGTGTCAGCTGAATATGGTGCTCCACAGGAAGACTTTAGACAAAATTGCCATATTCTGATATAGAAAAGGCTAGAAATGCACTATTTTTGTGAAAGGCGTGTGTTCAGTATGGAGTGTTCCTGGCTAATGAAGAAAGGACCTGCCAGAGCTATTTTCAGATCTGCTGGTTTCACTGCTGTTCTTGCAGCTATGGCTAGAAGGGAAATTAAGATGGTGGTATCTGTTCTCATACAGAAATAGGAGAATAATGGAAATATATGTGTGTTTATAATGATAAAGAGGTAAAAAGAGGAAAGGCTGAAGAGAAAGCAACCTTCTGTGAGTAGCTGCAGATGTGACAATCACCGTGTCTTTCCTTTGAAAGGTTGTTCTTCTGCAACGTGAGGTTTCTTGTCTGATTTAAGGTCTAGCAGTGTGCCAGGTGCAGGCTCTACTGAAGGAGAAGATGGGAGTTTCTGCTTGGAAGTTGTTGCAATTATGAGACACCACTAAATAATTTCCTTAATTGTTTTGGAGACATAATCAGATACTTCAGCCTCACAATAGCGCTCCTCTGAAAATAGTGAGGCTGAGAGATGTTCATCTTACAGATTGTCACTTGGGAAAGGGAAAAGATATCAATGAATCACATGCAGAATAATAGGACATAGAAATAAACATGGAGTCTGGCAGGGCTCCTTGCTGGATGCTATTGCAAAGCAGCAGCACAGGCTTTCTTCATTAGCAGAAAAGAGAAGAAGAGTATGTATACAGAGAGCACTTCACTCAGCCAGAGAGATAATTCGCTGTACCTTCTTTGCTTTCTATTTCAGCAGTGATTTTTTTTCCCCATCCTCACTGGGAGGAGCAAGTTTTGACTTTCAGGGTTTCACTGGGGAGATGAGGATTTTATTTCAAGCTCCATTTTATTTGATACTGCTTTGTCCTGATTTTATAAGTGAAATGTGGGTGTAGAAAAAAAGTGACAAGGCAGGGAGTACATGGGGTATATGGACTTCAGGAGCTCCAAAATCAGAACCTGATAAAGCTTGACTTTAATGCTTACAGCAAGAATAAATGAAAAGATGAAAACTTGCCCAGTTTCTTCATTTCTTTTTTGAGCAACCCTCATGACTTTGGGGGCAGTGAGGATTCAAATAAATGTTTTGTAATAATAATTTCATTTCTTCTGTAAGGATGATCTTGTGCTTAAGACTAGAAACATAACCAGAAGTCATAGGTTCAACTGCCTTCAAGAGCCTGAATACATTCTGTATCCTCTGATGATGCTAATTACCCTCCACATCTCAAAGGGACATCACTGAGAGCTACTTGCTGCTTTATTCACTTGTAGCTGGCCCTAATTTACTCAGCTGTACACTTTGCAGTGACAGTAAGGGGCTTTTTCACTCTTCAGACTAACCTCAAGGTTGGTTTTCACCATGCACAAGCCATGAGAGAAGCAGTGATAGGGTTTGCTGAACAGAGCTCCTGGCTCACGTGAACAGTTACTGCCTGTGTTGGCACTCTGCTTGCCATTGATCAGGAAGGTGGGACAGGCGGGAGGTATTGAAATGATCATCAAGCATGTGCACAATGGAAACACTAGGCCAAAGCAAGTTATACGTGGGGATCTCAGCAGGGTTTCACCTTCTTACCATTTAGCGTTGTCAGAAGAGAGGCAGTTCAGGACAGGACCAAACACAGACATTCTATATGACTAGATGATCTTAAGGTCCTTTCCAACCCTAACTATTCTATGATTCTATGATTCGCGTGCCAAGAGAGCTGCATTGACAGCAACCACAGAGTTCCAAGCTGGCGTGGGAACGGAGCCGGGGTGGAGGACTACATTTTGGGGATTGTGCCTTCCCTGGCTCATTCTGAGGGATCTCTGTTTTGGGCACCATATAGCAGGCATTATATTTGCATATGAAATCCCTTGTGTAGAAAAAGCAGCCTATTCATGAGCAGTAGCATCCCCATGTCAAATACAACTGCAGACATGGCTGAGAAAACAACTATTTAATTGAATAAGAAATTACACTGGAAAATCCGAAGAGGGTGCAAAAACTTCCCCCAGTTTGTCTGGAAGCAAATCCTAGACATGTAAGGCATGGATCCAAGCATGGGATCCAAGGAAAGTGCTGGGAGAAACAGAATTTATTGGTGGACATACCTCTGCCCTTAAGACATGTTGTTTCCTTAGATGATCCTCCAAACTCTCTTGAAATAAAATACAGTTTAGGATAATCCTTCTCTGGTTCCCCTGGAGTACACAATATGCTGCAATGGGCAAAACTCCACTCATAGAATCGTAGAATCATAGAATAGTTAGGGTTGGAGAGGACCTTAAGATCATCCAGTTCCAACCCCCCTGCCATAAGCAGGGACAACTCACACTAAACCATGCCACACAAGACTGTCCAACCTGGCCTTGAACACTGCCAGGGATGGAGCAGTCACAACCTCCTTGGGCAACCCTTTCCAGTGCCTCACCACCCTAACAGGAAAGAATTTCTTCCTTAGATCCAATCTAAACCTCCCCTGTTTAAGTTTGAACCCGTTACCCCTTGTCCTGTCACTACAGTCCCTAATGAAGAGTCCCTCCCCAGCATCCCTATAGGCCCCCTTCAGATACTGCAAGGCTGCTATGAGGTCTCCATGCAGCCTTCTCTTCCCCAGGCTGAACAGTCCCAACTTTCTCAGCCTGTCTTCGTATGGGAGATGCTTCAGTCTCCTGATCATCCTCGTAGCCTCCTCTGGACTTGTTCCAACAGTTACACTTCTAAGAGCCTGTCCCCCCCTCCAAATTTAGAAGCTGCTGCCTGCCCCTGCAGTGGGATTCCTGCAAACACAGCCTGCCTCTACAATGGTTCATTAGGTGGTATTCCCAACGTCAGTGCCTCAGGCACAGTGTGTGGCTGTGTCCCAGGCACTGTGCCCACACAGCAATGCTGTCTGCCCAGGCTACTGCCTGTGCAGACCATTTCAGAGCTGAGTCTCAGAGACTGGGAAAGTGCTGGGAAGAAGCATAGCCACGGGAAAGCATTTCTGTCCTCAGCTCTGCTTATCCAAGACGAGCTCCTGCAGCTCCTTTCTGTAATTTCTTCCCAGTTCTGTCGCAGCTGTCCGAGCTCTCAGCTGTTCTGCCACGAGGGAAGGTGCCAGCCCCCTTTAATCACTATAGAAAAGTAAGGGTGCATTCCCCATCCTGGAAGATAAAAGAAGGACAAAGTTTGGGGTTTGGTGTTGTTTTTCCTTGCAGAAAACAAGCCCTTGTCAGAGAGAACGAGGAGAGGTTCCGAGGTTATTCACAAATTAATCAGCCTCTGAAAGGACTGCAAGCACTGCCAGATAAGCCTGTAGCAGCCACACCCCTGCATCAAGCAGTTAATATTCCCTTTCCTCTCCAGGGGAATGCCAGGGGTTAATTCAGTAGCTGTGCATTTAATAGCTCAATTTAAAGGGGAAAAAATGACACCCTTCTCCCCTGCCTTGCTGGTTGTGGATGGTTTGCTCTGTCTCGTTGATCACATGCTCCCCGAGCCCCTGGTGCTGCAGAAACCCCAGCTGCTGCTGATGAGCTGGTGCTGCTCAGGATCCATCCTGGTCCCTGCCTGTCAATGCCTTGCAGTCCTGACCTCCTCTTTAAAGGAGGGAGTGCACAGGATGAGCTCTTGAGCATATGGGTGGAAATCGGGGAGGCACCCATTCTATCATCACCGTTTCCAGCTCTAACCATGTCTATTTGTTGTTGTCTTTTTTTCAGGGACTATGGATCTTCAAAGAGAAAATCAGGTAAGACAGCAGGCTTTCTGGCTTTCTATGTACTGCATGACTACAGAGAGGAGCTTCCCATGTGCTCCCTTCACCCTTCATCCCACCCCCCCTTCAACACATCTCCCCTTAAACCTTCCCTTTACCTTGTGTGGCATTAAATTGTGTAGCAGTTTAACTTTTTGTTGCTGAAGCCTCCTAGAGACAGGCATCAGCGCTTTGCGCTGGTGAGGAGAAGAAACCCACCACATTGCACTTAAAATGACTGCTCTTCTCTGACTGTGTTTATACAGCTCCTTCTTCAGTCCGAGATGATAACTGTATTAAATTTCTCTCTTGTTTTTTTCTTAAGTCATTCTTTACCTGAGCAAACAGCCAAAATGCAGCCTGAGAGCTGGGGTTCTTTTCTGGAGGGAAGGGAATGCTTTTCTGTTCTCCTTGGAGTCTTGTACCTTTGCTTTTCCAAAAGGATCTGATGAAGCTTCTGCAACAAAATGCTTTCAATGCCTGTGTCTGGGTTTGGGCTGCTGCAAAAGCTGTAGCTCAGTGTTTTGTTTTTAAGCTTCTGGGTTCAAATGTCCCATAAAACCCTAATCTGAAACTATATAAATCCAACTTTTCCCCTCCCCTTATAGCTCTTAGTGATTTTTACAGATGTGTTTTCAATAGGGACATGTAATTATGGGCCTCTGGGTTTGGCTGTGCTGTGCTGGATGTGTCAGGGCTTTCTCTCTTTTATTCTTTTTTTCCTTTTATTCTTTTTTCTCCCCAAGCACCATTGAGCACCTGCAACTCTCATTGACTTTGTTTGGAGTCTTGGGTGCTCCCAGTTGTGTTCAGGGCATCCAAAGAGAGGCCTTTCAAACCCATAGCAACTTATGGAAAACTCTGGCCTGTGTACAGGGGAGAGGAGGGGGATTTTTTTCTTCTTACTTTTTAAGATGATGAAGAACCACTGCAATGGCTTAATCTTCAGGAAGGAAAAAAGATGAATGTAACATACTGGTCTCCAATGACTGTCACTGCCTAGATTGATCTGTTGGTTAATTATGAGAGCTTTTAAACTGCAGCTCTCTAATAAGCTAAGTGATGCACTAAAGCAAAGCTGTTGCTTCACCCTGATGTCCTGTACATCAAATGGATATTGCCTTTGCAGGCCAATACTTTAAGTATCCTTTCCCTGAGGTTTGTTGTGGTAATGAAGAGGCAAGTGGTGGTACTAGAGAGGCAAGTGTGATACTAGGTGCTGGCCCAATGTGCTAAACTATGGTATGCTTCATTCTCCTAATCTCCTACAAAGATTATCTGGATTGCACTTCCAGAATCTCCTAAATGTAATATTACAAGTGTAGTGTTTATGGTGGCCTGTGACTTACATTGGCAGCGGCACTTTCTCTAGAGAAGCTGACCATAAAGGTGAAGTGACCCTGTAGAAGGTGGAACCGAGTGTGGGAGCTCCTGATGCAGTGACACATCCTAAGCACTGGGGGTTTTGGGCCATGTAAAGACCTTTGAAAAACAGCACTGAAGTCTCCGGGGCAGCCTAATTTAGCAGTGACCTAGAACAGCATTAGGAAACCAGGTGAGCTTTGAGCTCAGTGCACCAGTTGACATGCACACGAGTTGCAATAATCTTGTAAGAGATGTGAGGATTGCTTTGAGAGTGTGAGGAAACTGCTGCTCCTCCATTCCTGTGGCTCTGGAGGGAAGTTGGAATTTATCTGCTATGGCATTAGGGGAAGAAGGATTGAGTCAGTGTAGCTGAGATGCCATTTTTGGATGCTGCCCTGCTGGGCTCTTTTTGGCCTCCTGCCCAAGTGATGTGTTCCTCCATCCCTGTGAGGGATGGAGGCTCAAGTCAGGCTCCTTCCCTTGACTGTCCTACCTCCACATGCTGCCAGGTCTCCTTCTGGGACTGTTTCTTCTGTGCTTCTAGGTGCTTGGCCCCTTGCACAGCTACAGCTTGGGAACAGTGGGATTTAGGGATACTCTTTCTTCATTTAGCTGGTATGAAGAGGAATGTGAAGCAGTTCTCTGACCAAATGAGCATAAAGGGACTCTGTTCCCAGCCATCCTCTTGCCTGATTTTAGAGCAGAGGAGGAATGCTCCCTTCTGTTCAGAGCTGGATATTGTGGGAGTGCTCACACAATGAGCGAAGGAATATGCCAAGGGAGTTGGTAGTTGCAGCCTCTAACAAAGACCAGCTTTATGACACTCAAAGAAGTGATGGGGTAAATAAGCACAAATTTCCAGGGTGTGCTCTGAGAGCCTTTTAAGGTAACAAATAGCTTTGAAATGTAGCTTCCTCTAGGTGCAGACCCTACTCTGCCTTTAAACAAGAGACAAATAGGCACTTTAAAATGCAGTCATCTCCCAGCAAATCAGGCCTGTGAACACATCTTCTGCCTTGACCAAAGATGTGCTGTGAGGAGGCTCTGGGGCATGAGCACAGCTGTCCCACACTGTCCAGCAGGAATCCCACAGCTGCCATGTCTCAGGCATGTGTAGGCACAACACGAGCGCGGCCTGTTGCAGAAACATTTGGGGAATGCCTCTGACAGCGAATGTCACCTCTACCCTGACCTCTGCCTTGCCAGAGTGCATGTCTAGCTAGTCCTGTGCTAGCTCCTTAGAGCAGAGACAATTAATCCAAGTTCAGAGTTTAATAGGAGTTATGGAAACATTTACTGCTGCAGCTGATACTGGTTGTAAACATTTGAGACCTTCTGAACCAAATGCAATAGCATGGAGTGTCCTTAACTAAACAGAAGGGAGTCTAGCACTGCTCTGGGGTACCTCCACATGCCAGCCCTGAGCCTGGCTTCCTCTTGTGCAAAGACCTATATAAACATGCAGCCCTTTCCTTGGATATGATCTAATTATAAATGATTTGACCTGCAGTCAGCTCACAGACCTGGAGCTTCACTGAAGCAACTGAGGCTCTGTGTATGGATGTTTGCTGTGGCCTGAACTGCTACATGTGCTGTTTGTTGCTTTGGATTTGTGGGGCTTTACTTGACATGCTGCAGAGCTGCTTCAGAAAGCTGCCTTTATGTTACCAGGCAATTGTTGCTCTATGACCATCTGTCAATGCGGAAGAGACCTCAGTACAACTGTGAGGAGTGGTTACCATGGGCATATTTTGTGCACTCACAACAAATGGTCTCGTCTAGGTCTCTCCAAAGACCCTCTGTGGCAAAAAAAAAAAAAATAGGAATTGCTTTCCAGATTCCAATTTGTCAGTTGCATTAACCAAGTGAACAGCAACTCATTTGTCACTCAAAATAGGCACCACTACCATCGTGTGGTTTTCTCTCCTCAAATCAAAATAAGGGCAGAATTGCTGCAAGTCTAGTCATGGATATTTGCATGGTACATTACAAACCACAAATTGGGTTAATCCACTCCACAAACCCTACCAGCTACCATCTGTGCCTGGTGAACTAATTAACCCTTGAGACATCTGCTAATCCTGATGTGGCTTGTAGCACCAGTTGGGGTGTATATCTTCCCAAAGATGTCCCCTGTGTGATGCTCCCCTCTCTCCCTACCCTTGCTGGCTACAGCAAGTTTCAGTCTCCTGGAGTAAGATGATCTTGCCTTCTGTCCTTGCTGAGAATCTTTCCTGGCTGGTTTCATGCCAAAGTTGTTAACACATTTCCCTGTCATGAAGCTGAAGGAATGATCTGGGACCTGGCGTTTGGTGGCAATAGGAGTCTTGCAGCTTTTCCACAGAGTCTCAGTGCTCCTCAGTTACTGCGAGTGTTCTCTTTGCCAACAGTGGGGTTAGATGCAACAGAAGAGATGCTGCTTTGCTTTTGCTTTCAAAGCTAAGGCATGGTTCTCTGCCACCTGCCTTGTAGGCAGCCAAGCCCTTGTGCTTGCCGCTTTCAGTGTGCACTAGCAGGAGCACTGCTGGCCACCACCTTCTGAAATCCTAACAAAAATCCCAATTGCTTGTTCACTCCCACTGCTCTGACTGCCCTACTTGCTGCTGGGGGGCACAGCTGGCTTCAAGCTGCTGCTTAGTGGCTTTCTCTGGCAGCTTGTTGCTCTGGGGTAGGATGCTCCTCCAAATGAGAGGGAATAAAGTTCATGGCTCCATCAGCACTGCAGTGTCTCTTTCTCAGCTGACCAGAGAATTACATCAAGCTGGCTGTATTTTGGCTGAGTCTGCCAGCTGAAGTCTATATAAATAGCCCCTGTAATTGAGCACTTAGCATATTAACTTAACAGTTTGGTCCAAGCCAGTGTTGCCTCAATGAGGATGCTGATGAGGCTTGGCTTTCTCAGCAGAGAGAACTATACTTCAGCTTAGTTCCCATGTCTAATTTTTGGACTAGTAGAATATGGCAGCACCCAAACAACAATCTCTGCTTCCTTTCCCTCCTGTAATCTAAAACTAGGAAGGATGTCTTTGCTGGCAAGTAAATAATAAAAACTTCGGAGTCCATTGGAAGCTACTTCTGAGACTTTTTACAAAAATATCTGTAATGCTTTCTTTTTCCCTCAGAAGGGAAATCAAGTAGAGTTGAGAGAGTTGCAACAGTGACAGAAGTGAGAAACAAGCAGATCACTATAACACCAAGAGCCCTCCTGGGTGCTCACTTTGTGAGATTGCTTCTATGGGCTTATGGGTAGAACTGATGATAAGAATTGTTTCCTTAGCCTAATCCTTCCTTACCAGGGAAGTCTCCTCCACACACAGAGGATATGTGCTGTCAGCTTCAGGGAGATGTCTTAATTGTAATTTCTTTATCTGGGATAGGGTTTTTTCCTGCTTCCCTTGTAATTACAAAGGGGAGTGCCTTACCTCTTTGGCTTTTTCTGTCTTTGCAGCTGAGCTGTGCTCATCACTTCAGAGCTGATCCCTCCTGGTCCTGTCACGCTGCATTTACAGCTCCATGGCCTGTAATTGGTTTTGGTTCTGGGTTTGGTTTTGTGGGTTTTTTTTAATAAATGTACTTTATTTTCTTAACTTCAGTTTGAGCTGCTTCCTTTGAGGCAATATGGAGAAATTGCATGTGCTAGCCTTTCGCAGTCATTCAATGGGGTCACAAATGTGTGAGCCACTAGCTGGACCAGCAAGGCTGTGGTGCTGGAGCTGTCTCTGCCTGTTGCGGGACTGAGATACCCACCGTAGGGACAAAGCTTTGTTGGTGGAACTGAGTGTGGAACTTCATAGGTCTGCAGCAGCCATTTAGCTACACATGGGTACAGGGAGAGGATAGAACATACTGCCTGAAGCCTTGGCAGATATTTAACGGTATTTGTGGGAGATGGCTGTAATGGAGGAAGAAGGAAGGGTAGACCTCTGCAAGAGATGCACAGTGCTGCCTTTCCTTTGCCTTAAGGTTGTAGTAGTGTTGGTGGGATGTAAACTGGAATGATTGATGCTCTTCTAATACTAGAAGAGCTGTGAATGCAACTGCAAGCGTGCTGTGGGCATGACTTAACTTACTCAGTTGACTGTTAAATCTGTCTCAATTTTCTCCTCTCAGCCAGAGGAAGTCTGAACCTTTGCAGTGGGTTCTCAAAGGGGCCAAATTTACGAGCGTGTTACTGAAGATGTTGAAAAAACAACATGGTGAATCTCAACATGAAACAATTTATGGTGGTGACTGCAGCAGATGTCATTTGGCTACTCACATTGAGTGCATGAGTAGTGGAGTAAGCAGTTGGTTGTTGCTTAATGAATCTGAGCCCAGGTGATAGCAGCAAAGCTAGTATGTGTTTTTAAACTCCCATATTAGTTTGAGTCATTCTGCCATTGTGGTATTTGTCTCTGAAGTCTGCCTCCCTGTCCTCCATCCAAAGGGAAAGCTTCAGCTTGGAAGGTTAATCTTTGGGTTTTTAAGGTGGTGTGTGGATCGAAGTTTGTTGAAGCCCATGGCAAGGGCCCGGGAACATCTTAAACCACTTAGCTTGGGCTTGGTGACTTAATCCTTGCAAGAAATCTGTGGTACGACATGATCCCTGCAGACTGAGGCCTGCGCTCTTGCCTGTGTCCTGATGAATCACACATGCGTGGTGTGTTCCTTGCATTGTTTTCCACAATTAGTGCAGAAAGAGCGATGGTGGACTGGCTCCTTGGTGCCATTTGGCCTGTTGATGAGGATGGTTGGACAAGGTACTTTGCCAGCCACTATTTTGTAACGTCACAAGCATGTACTGACAGGATTGCTCTTGATCAGAACTCAGGATCTATTCCCCACCATGTGATTAACCTTCTTGGCTGTATCTGCTAATTACTGCATGGAATTCAAAACCAGCAGATTCTGGCAGAACATTTTGGTTCTCACATAGCTTTTTTTTTAAGCAAGAGGTTAAAAGATTTAGTAATAAAAGAAGGACAGAGCAGGCAGAAGCATAGCAACCAAGGACTAAACAAACCTTAGCATATAATTACTGGGGATGTACATCTTGGGTCTGGTTCTGGAAGGAGGCAGTAGTTAATATCTCAGGGTGAATCCTCAGTTCAGTCCTTGATGGTTCTTCCTCTTCTCATGATGGAGAATTATTCTTTCTCAACTCACTAAACTTCCTCAACTTGCTAAACTCCAAAATCTACTCATTTTACCGGCTTTTGCCTGATGCAGCAATTCCCAAAAGAGCCATTTTTTTTCCTGATGTTTTTAATAAGCCTGCAAGTGTCTCTATTTTAAATCCTTCATACAATTGAAGGAACATCCAATCTGTTGGGTTTTTTTTTTCCAAAGCAGGGCTAATGTGCTGTGCTCAGGTGCACTTGCACAGAGTGGTATATTTGAGGAAGAGCATCAGCTAAGTCAGGCAGACTTCATTCCTTGTGGCATATGTGTGTGCGTATGTGACCCAATCCTGCATCTTCAATCAAGATGTGAATCTGTTCACTCCAATCCCACACTGCAAATCCATCCTGTGGTATTCTGGCAGGAGGAAACTGATCTCACACTTTTCCTTGTGCACCGTATTTTTGAAGTCACTGCTTAAACCAGAATGTTTTGGACTTCTGCCTTAGGCTACTGGAAAGAAGAGCAGATAGGAGATGTTTTCCTGCACCGTTTCATTTTTCTGCTGACATGTGGTCCTTAGATGTATAGGAACCCTGTCATCTTCTGGGTGGCCCATATGCTGGGGTGGGAGAAAGACAGAATAAGAGAGGGAAGAATTGTATGTGTGTTGTGTGGGTTGTTTGTTTTGCTCCTTGGCTTTTAAGTTGAAGTGAGGGGACAGGGTACAGGATTAGGGAAAGGAATGTGTTTGTGCTCTTTGCCGTTCCCAGTTCAACGTCAATGATGTGCAGAACCCCATGTCAGGGGGAGAGGGTAGGGAGGCTGGATGGGCAGGGAAGGACTGCAAATATGAGGTGTGGCTTGAGCGCAGCTATGGCAGAACAGTACACACCCTTGTGAATGTTTCAGCCTTCAGCTGAGCACCAAGAAAACATTCGGTACCTTGGGGGATGTAGTGGCATTTCTCGTGGTTTTAAGGAGTTGTGTATTCTCCATCTGCTCTTCTGCGTTCTGCTCTGTCAGTGACAGATGGTATAACACTGCCTGCGTGGGTTTTCCTCTTGCACAGAGAACTGTGTGGTGGTGGATTTTGATTTTGGCATGTTAGATAAGGCAGGTGAGAAATGCACTTGGGCGCTGGAATGGAGGGTGATGATCCTCAGCTGTTGCAGGAATCTGCACAGTACAGACTGGTCTGGCTGAGAGGAGCAGTCCTCTTACCTGTGTGTCTCAGATAACTTAGGCTAGTGAGCACCTGAAACCTTAATCTCTCTTGTGAGAAGGAAACCTAGATGGCAAAGTGTTTGTCCCCAGGTTGTTGAGAGCACTCACCCTCTAAAATAGCACTCCTGAAGTGCCTTCAGCTTTGTGTATCGTTTTATAGTTGTCACGCTCTGGCTGTGTCTGAGCTGTGTGACAAGCAAAATCCTCTCCAGTCTGCTCTGGATGGAGTGGCTTATCTAACCAGAGACGGCTGGAAACATTACTTATAAAGGTGTTCAGCAGGAGTTATCATGTATGCATCGATTGGCCAGCTCAGTCTGCTGCCAATTAAAACAGGCTGCCTGGACATGCCGATCCTGTAGTACGCTCTCTGTGCTTGGCAGCGTGATTTCTTCACAGTTGGAATTTGACTCTAGCTCTTTCTTTTTCTTTGAGCCATGCATGAATCCTAGTGTGCGTATGTACCTGTGACTTTCCAAGTGTAATGGCTGGGGCTTCTCTGTCCTCCTTGGCAGTGCTAGAGGCACTTTTTTTTTCCCTTGGAGGGGTGATGCTTTAAGTTTGTACAGCTGTAGATGTGGTTTAGCATTCAGATATTCTAGGCACTTCCCAACAAAAGTGGGAACTGCTACAATACTGTATGTGCGGGGCTGTACCACAGTAATCATGTGGGAAGCAGTCCTTGCTTGCCATGTGGAAAGAGTTAATGTGTGCTATGGCTGCCAGAACAAAAGCTAAACAATCCTGGATACTTCTGGGTCTGTGAGTAGGATTAGGATGATCTTTTGCAGGACTAAACAGAGTAGGAAGCTGGGACTAACTTTTCTTTACATTCGTACTTTTAGAAGGGATGAAGGACTGTATGAGGCTGTGGAAATGCAGCTGTTCAGTGTGTCACTGCGCAGTTTGCCAGGCATACAATCCTCTTTCCTCACTGCTCCATCCTGACTCAGGAAAGGGCTTTCTGGTTGTGGATTTCTCCCCTGCAGGAGTGAGTTATCCAGATGATGAATTTCTGAGGCATGCTCGAGTCACGTGAAAGCCAGATGTGAACATTTTCCAAGCAGTGTGTGTGGGTCGAGTGTACACCAGGCTACGTGGCAAGTGGAAGTGGTATGAGATCGGTCTGCAGCCTGGTGCTGGGGACGCAAGGAATCCTGGCAGCTCCCGGAGCAGCCACATTTGCCAAGGAAAGGAAGGTCCTTGTTGGGCTCCTCATGTGGCTCAGCACATCTGCCCCCACCTCCTGCACAAATGCAACGCCTCTTCCTGAGTACAGGTCTTGCACAGGCTGTTCATGATGAGGCTGAACGTGGTGAAAAGGACTAAAATTAAAGCCCTTATTTAATGCCTGCTGCTAATCCTCTTACTCTTGCACTTTAGCTGGATTTGCATGTTTGATAATCTACTACTCAAATATTTCTTTCAAGATGTAGCCCTTCAGGATGCTGTCTCTTGAACAGATGGCATGGGGAGTGGAGGTGTTCTGCTTCAAGTATATAGAAGAGGAGATAGATACGTCTGCAAGGATGAGAGGTTTACTTTTAAACACAGTCTCCCAGGGGGAAAAAAAAAATAATCTATCTGTTTTCCTTCAAGAACTACCTTAAAACACTTGCTTTAAATCCAATGCATCAGCATCCTACAGACATAAGAGTAAGAAAAGCTTACTTAAGCTACTCTGGTGAGGAACAGGGGTGGTTGCAAAACTTGCCCAGCAATTTCAATAGCAAATAAACCTGTCATTGTGGTACCTAAGAAGTGCAATGGCTGACCAGGCCTGCCCTGGGTCGGGCACTGGGCACAAATGTTGGTTTTGTTTAGGTCTCTCTGGAGCCTGGAGGGAGAAACATCAATGGCTCAGTTCAACAGGGTGCCTTGAGCAGTAGTGCTTGAAATAGATCAAAACACTCACAACCATTCTGTGCCATCCTCCCATTTCTCTGGCTATCTGTTTCTCTCTGCCTAATTGAATGAATTAATTGTGTGAGCCAGGAATGTGTGAAAATGGTTCCAGTTCAGATAAAGGTTCATCTGCATTTTCACTCTTTCCAAGCTGTTTTACACCCACATTGTAGAGCTACATGCACACTCTATCAGAGTAATTCTCTGATAAAAGCACTTCTGTTCATGGGGGAGGCTAGCAACACCAGGTATTTCCCTCTCCCTTCCCTAGTCTGGGACTATTGCCTTCCCATTTAACCAAAGTGCCAATCCCCAGATGAATGGGAAGGAGCTATAGGAGAGTAACCTGGAGACACATGGTCAGTGGGTCTGGGGTTGAAGGCTTTGGAAATGGCTCACAAGGATATGGGGGAACACTGACCATGGTGCTGTCTGCACATGGGAGCAGAAACAGACCTCACAGTTTTGGAGTTCTTCCTGGATCTTCCTGCTTTTGGTTGCATGGTTTGCTAGCCTCACCTTGTCAGGAGGAGGTGGTTGTGCCTCTGCTTGTCTAAAGAGAGCAGAAAGGAAGTGATGAGGGGAGAGTTGGAGACAAAATCCCAGGAGAAATCTCTGGAGGAGCCAGAAGAATGATTGAGTAGACTGAGCCTGGCCCCCAGGGGTTCTTTACCTTCTCTAAGCAGTAAGGTGTCTCCCCTGAGCACCCAGGGCAACAACATGGCACTTCATTTATACCAGCTTCTTGGCAGGCTTGACCTTCAAAATCTAGACTGAAATAAAGGCTTACTTTCTGTTTTCTGTTCTGCCATATGTGACAAACATTAGTGACCAAGGCTCTAGGCCAATTCTAAGAAATTAATACTTCTAAGGAACAGCTTACTCAGCCTGCTCTTGCTGACTTATCAAATAACACTGTTGGGATGAGAACACCACCATTCTTCTCTTAATGCCTTTTATTTGAACAGTGATGAGTAAAAGCAGTATTTACTTCTCCCAGCTCCAGTCAGTTACTGGACCACCAGTGAAGTTCTCTGGGGTGGAACACTGACTTCCCAGGAAGCCAATATAGTTTCAGTCTAAGATTGTAGTGCTTAGTCTCTTTCCACCCTTCCAATAAAGGCAGGAAGGGTTTATGTCTGGGAAATGAATCTGCAAAATGCTCAGCTGCACTCACCACTGTGGTCCTTGAATAACTGAGCCACTAGTACCTCCTCATGGCCGGGACTAATAACATAGAGAATTGATCACTGTTGGAAAGGGGCAGTCTCTTTCAGATGTTAGCATCTCTTGAGCATGGCCATCTGTTCTTATAATCCTTTTCTCAATATTTTAAGGTGCACCTTAACAGCTGCTGTGGGATTTCAGTATTTCCAAGTGATCTTTAAGACGGGGCTTCATGAGAACAGAAGTGTTTGATTAGTTAAATGGACCTATTCCTGTTTTCTTCTGTGAAATGCAGTTTCAACAGAACAGATCATGTCTGTATAGTTAAACTACTTTTACCATCCAAAGCAAGGTAGCCACATCCAGATCACTTGTGGGGACTTGTCTTTGGCCCATACTAACTTCTCAGCTATGCACAGAAATCATTTGTGGCAAGGGCTACATGGCCAGAATGACAACCATGCTGAGACTCATAAGCAGTATGATCCAACCCTGGATAATTACTAGAGGAATATTGTCGTGAAATATGTAGCTTAACAGGCTAGACAGCTATACAGACACTAGGTTTAAAAAAAGTTTATTATAAAGGACCCTGATAGCCCCTGTTATGTGCAACCTCCGAATCTTTAGGAAGCTGTTACAGCAGTAATACATAATGGATTCAACACTGAACTGAACATTTTAAGTACTGTTACTGACAAAAAGAAACCTGCATCAGTAGCTACTGCTAAAATGTCTGTGGAGGAGTTTCTCTGCACCTGTTGGACCAGGGACCCAGCTGGAGGTGCAGTACTGATGTGAACCATGAATGTGGCATCTCCTGGATTTTGGTAGCATTGTGCTCATGCATTTGACTCTGGACTGACTCTAAGTTTTGTAGCTTTTCCTTGAAGCTCACTTTTGTTCTGACTGCACACAAGACTAATAGTCTGCTGCTAAAATGAGATGAGTGGAGCTGTATTGCAAGCGTAAAGTGTTAGTCCCCAGCAGTCTGGCGCCTATTCTCTTGCCAGTGGTGGGAGGAGCAGCAAAACAACCAGTTTCACTGGCAGCAGGAAAGCTTCTGGTGAAATCTAAAATAATCCGTTTCATGTGTTTCTATCACCACAGCAACCAGCTTAATTATGTCTTTAAAGCCTTTCCACCTCCCCAACATCTTCCTTTGCTTCCCCACCTGAGGAGCGCATCCAGGATTGCCCACCTCTGTAGTGGCAGCTCGGATGAGATGGGATTCAGTGGCCGTTTCTAGCAACATGCCTGCTCTGTTGCTATTTCTGTGCAGCACAGCTCAAAAGGGAGCCTCCTCTGTGCACTTCACAACCGCCTCAGCCCTGCGGCTTAGCTGGAATTTATGGACCTGTGTTTCTTTTGAGCTTTTAAAAATAATTCTGATCAGAGGGGTTTGTTCTGGCTCCAGCTGAAGCTGGCACCAAGGGCTGTAGGGGCTGGTGTTAGGAGCAGTATTGGGATGCCGTTGCCTTAGGAGTGGCTTTCTTTGAGCAGGCAACTTTCATTTCCCTTCCAAATACTGAGATTTCCCCACCCACCCACCTCTAAGTCATCTGAGACCAGCCAGTGCTTGGCCATGCAGCAGCAGGGGAGAGGAGAGGCAGGAAGCGAGGGTTTGTTCGTTTACTGTTACCAATCCCATTGGAAACCAGCTCCAAGCCCCATGCAGAATTCCAGTAAAACTATGTCCTAAAGGGGAAGCCAGGGGCTGTTCAAAGCTTGTGTTCGGTTGGCTAGGGCACAGCGTGCTTCTGGGGCCTTTGACCTCCTCCCCACACCCTGGCTCCCTTTGCGGCTCTTCATTTGAGCTCCCTGTGAAGTGGAATCCATCACTAATGTATGATATTTTTATTATTTGTAGGGGGGACTCTTAGAAGCTGGTAGCAATTAGAGCTGAAACGTCTTGGAATAAAGAAAAAAATCCCCAAGAAGGGAGTTTAATGCTAAGCAGATGTGCAGGAGCAGCTGAAATATGCTAGCTGTCTTCTGCTTCAGAAGCAACCTCATCCACATAGAGCTGCTGTCAGGCTGGGGCAGCTGAGAAGTGCTGCTGCTTTTATGCTGCTTCTTGGGCTGGGGAGCTCATGTTGGGGACCTGTGGGATTGTTTACCAGTTAATCCTTAGATTGCCCTTTTGTTGTGGTTTAGACCAATGGTTTTGGCAAGGAAAAAATACTTTGTTTAAAAAATAATTAAAAAATAAGGCTAGTATCTAACAATTGTTTTTTATGGTGAGCTTGATTCCTTGAGATCTCACACAGGGCATTTGTAGATATGGCTACTGTGGATCTGAGTTTAAATCCACTCTATTCTTGGCCAGACAAGATGCAGGGTAGCTCCACACTTGTGTTAAGCACAGCTCATTGTCTCTATCTGTTGGCTGTTTCAGCCTTTTATTGCCAGCTTGGACTGGGGCAAACTGTTCAAAATCTTCCCAATTGCTCCTGCAATACATCCTCTGCTTTATTTATCACTGCCGTATTCAGGTGATTCTGTCTGGAAAAAGATCTGACAGCTGACTGAAGTTCATAATCCTGTTCCTGAAGACAGTGGAAGTCTATTCAAAAGCAGTAGACAAGTTGCTGACAACAACTCCTTCGCACCCTTTCCCGTGTGTGCCCTGAGTCTGTAATAGAATCATGCTGTATGTTCCCTCTATCAGCTAAAGCACAAGTTACTCTGCCAGATGATTTCCTGTTGTACTCTACCAATGCAAAGCTGTTTCTTTTTGTCTTAAATGGTTATCCAAAGTAAATTATTGTGATTTACCACAGTGTATTTTGTACTATATTGTGACAGTGCAGTGCATGGCTTGGGACTCAGATGGTGGGAAGATTTCAGGTTTTTCCCTGAATAGGCACTATTGGAGAGTTTACTGAAAAGTAGGCGAAATACTGAATCCATCTGAATTACAGTTTTACTCTAACACGGTAAAAATTGTGTGTCTGATTTAAAGAAAGGATTTCAAAACCTCACCGTTCCCATTGAGCTGAGGAAATGCAGTAATGTGTTTCTTGGACCTCTGGTTTCCAGTGGGAAGGCTTGAAAGCTGTTTCTTATGCTTTGTATCATACTAGCAATTTCTCAGTTACGTATGTACTAGGAATCTATTACTGATTTTTGGCTGACTTGATGAAATTCTGCAGGTCAAAAGACAATAGCAAGTCTAGCAGAGGAGGCCACCAGTATAGCTTGCCCTTCTCCCTAGGTGATTGAAGGGTGCCTCTTCTGTGCTGTTAAATTGGTGGGTCCAGAACTGGGTTCCCATTGCAGATGGGTTTTTAAATTGTTTTGGGTTTTCTTTTGTCAGAATGCAGGAAGTTCTTAGCCTATCCTCGTCTCTTCTCCCAGGCAATTTGAAAGCAACAGCTACCTTTCTGCACCCTCATTCCAAGAAGTGGAGTGTTTGCTGGTTTTAATTTAGAAAGGGGGAAAACCTGCTAAATTGTGAAACATGCTTCCAGGGTATTGGAACAGAAAAACCCAAACCCAAGCACTCAACGTTTGAAGATTATTCCCAGAATCCCAACCCAAGTGTTTACACCTCATTTCATGGAGGGGGAGGGAAATCTTTTGACCTTCTTGGTAGCTACTCTGTTAGCTTTCTCCTTAACTAGGTTTCTGTGCTGTATTCATTGGCTAAAAGAAAGTGGTATTTTTAGAGATACTTTGAATGTACCTTTATTGGAGCTTTGTACTTTTTTCCATGGAGCATTGTTTGTCCATTGTTGTTTTCCTTAATGCTATTCCAGGGTGTAATAAAACACTTGTAGAAACTTGCATGTGTTTACTAAGCTCAATCTCTGTGAGTTGCCTGTTGGTCTTTTGGGGATTGTTAACAGCTGCAAAGCTAAATACTTTTGCAGGTCTGAGGTTTAATAAGTCAAACTGTCTCTTGATATGCATTTCCTGTCCTATTGGGAATTAGCTCAAACTATATCTTATTCTGAGGTCTCAAAATGGGATCACTAAAGATCAGTTTCATAAGCTGTGCACTAAATTAAAACAAAAGTTAACTGGATAGTTGTTAGGACTTGACCTTTAAGCGAGTCCCCATTATGCCAACATCACTCTTAAGAAAAACATAATGTTCCTTTCAAAGCTGTTTTAGACTAACTTTCAGACTTTCTGATATGACTGTTTTCTTGTTTCTCTAATTACTTTCTCTTTTCATATCTGCCCTCCTCTTGGATTCCAAGTTTGGATGTCCAGTTTGTCTGAGACTCCAAAAAAGAGTGTCACTCCAGGTAATTTCTTGTCTCGGTGTTCTGCATGCCATTAAAAAGAGAAATTCAAACTGTGCATAGTTTCGGAGTTGTTTTGAATGTGAGTTTCTGACAGTGGATATCCAGGATCTGTTGTCTGCCTATATATTGTTTTTCACAATGCATGATTTCTGATTAAGGAAGAGCTTTGCTTTTCTGACTGCTGCCTCACCACGATGTTGCTGCTAGCAGGGGTAGTTTGTTGTCTTGTAGCTTTCTTGCCCAACTCAAAGCCACAGTCCAAAGCCTCTTGTGTGGGTTGACTCTGCACAAGTACTTGCACAGCTGCTTGCTCACTATCCCTGGTGGGATGGAGGATAAAAGAACATCAAAAGTGAGAAATCTTGTGGATCAAGATAAAGGACAGGAACATGACTATGTACTGCTTGTTCTTCTGAAATCCTCTTTTGCTTTTCCACAGTAAGTATGAAGGGGTTTATACAGAAAAGATACGTCAGAGGAAGATGCTAAATTTTCACAGGAGCATCAGATTCTTTGTCACAAGATGTTAGAAAGGAGGAGGGAGCAGGGAAACAACTTCTAAGTGATGTCAGGGTCTGGTAATAGTAGTCCAATACAAGGAGAAAACTAAACCTTTTAATATAAGGAATCAGGACTTCTCCTGAGTAACCAGTAGATTTCTTCTGCAAACACTTTTCACCTGATGTGGAATACCAGGAAAGAGGTCTTTTTTTCCTTCAGACATGGGAAAACTGATCATGAGCCATAGACCTTGTGTCTGTACAGGATGCTGGCCTGGTCAGGCAGTTGGTTAAGGCCACATGTAGGTCTTGAGGCAAAGAAAGTTGTAAGCACTCCTGCTGCTTTCCATACCTGCTTTGGTAAATATTCAAGTTCATGCCCTGCTCAAAATACGTGAACAAAATCCCACCATCTTCAGTGGCCAAGTGCTTGCTTGTCTGAGCTTTTTAATAAGCAAGGCTGCTGTGATTTCAGAAATGCTATCCTTGACAAGAGTTGATTATATCCCTGGGGGGGAAGTTCTGCCTGATCTTAGCAGAGTAGGTTTAATTTCAGGGTGGTAGTAGGGTATAAAAGTGCAGAAATATGTGAAGTATTCAGTCCCAGGAGCCTGGTGGTTGATAGGTCACCAGGGAGTTCAGGCAGAGAAACAGAACGAGACTGAGCAGAGGTGAGGAGACAGAAGAGGTGGTGTCACTTGGGAAGAATGACAAGAAGCCCTCAGATTACCTGGCTGGGGGAACCCTTCTGCTGACTGCTTTTAGCTAAATGCATGTTGCTAGTTTGGCTTCAAAAACAATCCATGCCTGATGATGGGGCAAATGCAAGTGATTAATTGCATTGCATGGTGCTCAAGAAGGTGAATGTTGATACGCAGTCCTGCTCAGGGGTCTTCTGGTACATCTGGCAGCTCCTTAGCCCCACCATGCTGCTCCAGTTCACATGGCCTTTTGTTCTACTTATCATCTAAATTAATCCCCAGTTTCCAAAACACCTACTTTTAAATCCAGGCCTTCCATCTCCTAATGTGGCAGGCTAATGGAACAGACCTGAATCTGAATATAAGCTTTACCTACATAGCACATATCTGTCCAAGGCTGGGGGTCAGAGACTAGAACAGAAGCCATCTTTCCTGAGCCCATATACCTGCTCCATGAAGTGGAGACTCTAGGTAAGGATTAAAGGTGGTTTAGTAACCTACTTTGGAAAAAGACAGGTGCCATGCAGCCAGATCCTGAGAGGTACTGTAGTGGGGCACTAATTTGGGGCACCCCAATTACCATTAAGTTCCTTGGCTAGCCTGCTTTGTGCCACGTGGAGTAACATGAATTCATTGCACCACTAAGCAGGACTAGAGCAAATGCCAGCGTATGTAGGTGACTTCATCCTGGTGGAAGAGTGTGTCTAGCAGCTGTGTGAAAATCTCCAAGCAGTTTAACAGATTTGTGTGCAAAATACTTAAGTATTCTTAACTGTTGCTACCTGTAACCTACTTGGTTGGAATCACTGCTCGGAGAGCCAGCTTTCCAAGAAGGAGTGGAAAGAGGACTGCACTTTGTTTTCTTTTTTTCTTTTCATCCTCTCATTTTTCTTGGCTCTGTTTTAAAACCCAGCAGATCAAAAATGAAATTTAAAAAAATCCTGGGTCTAACAAGCTCCTTGGCAAAGGTCAGCACTAAATTTATCCGTTTGTCAGGATTTATTTGGAAATGCTGCTGAGGACTGCAAAGAAGGAAGAACTGAACTGGAGCACTCACTTGAGAGAGCGCCTGCCATTTACCATGGGCCAAGCTCGTTCCTGACATGCTCCCCCCATAGGGGTTGTGTTTTGCTGCTGGTTTTAGCTGTGTGTCAGACATTTACTCCAGTGCTGGAAGTCACAGTCCACCCTAAAGATGCCATTTGTCCCATCTCTTGAAAGCTCATCCAGGTCTTCTTTCTTAGAAGTCCTAGAAAATAATGCGTGTGCCTTATGTTGGGGAACGAATCCAGGCATCAGGTTAATTTTCTGCTTCTGTGATTTTGGGTCATATTTCCTTCTTAGTGGCAACTAATGCTATTGGCTTGTAGTCACAATCAAGGGGACCAGGAGGGAGTTAATGCAGCTCATGGAGTTCCCATCTGTGCCAGATTTCTGCATGTGTAGCCAGAAGGACAAGAAGAAAGATTTTTGGATACTCTGCGAGGAAGCTACTGCCCTATGTACTGAACGTCTTGCAGAGCACATGAGGGCTGTGGAGTTGAGAAAGTGTATGTGTAGATGCTCAGTTATGAAGAAACTTCTTGTACATTAATCATGGCTGCTAACCTCATGTGAGAGAGTTTGCACATGACCTGGCCATCTCTGGGTGCTTGGTGCTCAACCTTGTTTTATTCTCAGGCATTCCTTTGGATTTGGACAAGGTTTTAGGCCAAATTTCTCTGGCTTTGTGTGTTCTGAATTACTAAAGCTGTTGGATTCCAACTGACAAATGCCTTTCTGCTTTTAGTCTCATCTTGGCCTGACTGCAGGGTGTCACCTGCTTTGAAACTTTTTTTCTGAAAACATAACAGAATTGCTTTGCTCTTCACAAAGGCTGAGCTCAGGAAAGAGCTGCAGAAATGATACTGTGTTAACCCATTTGATAGGCTTATCCAATATGTATATCATCAGTAATGAAGCAAAGGGATTTTTGCCAGTGCTGTTTTATTGCTAAGACCTGGAGACTGGACTGAACTGGACTTTACTCCTTTAGTTTAGAATCCCCTTTCCTACTGCCACAAGATGTGAGTTGCCTTCTACCACTAAGAATAACTGACATGCAGTTGCAGTCTGCATGTTGGGAAATGGGAAAGGGGCTGAGGAGTGTCAGGCTGTGGTGCAAGGCTAACCAGGAGATGAATCAAAGGCTTGATTGTTTAGGGCACATTAAGAACAAACCCCAGAACAATGGATAAACAAAAATAGGAGACAAAAAGCCCCCATTGAATAGAAGAGAGATCTTGGGCTTAGAAACATTGTTTTGATCTAAATCCATATTGTTCCCAAGGAGATTTGTAGGAGGTTTCATCAGTCTCATCCCACTGCTTACTCTAGGAACTGGTTATTTTAGGAACTGCTTTTCACAGACCCATGTAAGACTGTGAGTTCTTGTGTAATCGTGTGTGCTTTATGTGGTAAAGCCTGTTCTTTATCTTGCGTGCAGTAGACACTTAACCCAGTTTTTAGGCAAACCTAAGCTCTCTGTCTTAAAGTACTTGGGGGATAGATCATTGGTGGAAGGCTCAAAGAAAGTATGCAGTTATAATATGTTTATTTAGCACAGTGACATGGTCCTTCTGATAAAAAAGAAAAGGGTTAATGTCTTAAGGGGAAGAAAATCCCTGTGTTTAAAGCTGGGCATATGATAGTTGTGAGGGGATAGACTGATTTGAGGATTTTAAGTAGGCTTGCTGCTGCTATTCTGGGTATTTTCTTCCTTCCACAAAAGGAGTTTTCCAGAGATAAGTAAAGGCTTACCCTTCAAGAATTGGCTTTAGCAAGAAACCACAGCTCTAGAGCCAAGCTACCACAGTTACTCCTCCCTATGTGCAGAAAAGTGCAAAGCGCTGACTTTATCGTATGGAAAGCTGTGACACTGGGGGATGCCTTCTGCCAGACAGCCCTGTGTGCAGACCTTGCACATGTCCTCAGCCATTGTGCCCAGGGCAGTGGGGCTGGACTACCTGCCAGTTGGTTGCTCAGCCATGAGTCATCCTCATGGCGTTCACTGACCGTTTCTGTGGTTTTGGATGCTTCTGCAAAGCTTCCACTGACCAGCCCAGTACTAATTCATTTAGTTTGAATCTGTAAACACTCGATTGATAATCATAAAAGGTCTATATAAAAGCCTGTGTGCTGTATGGATTAAAAGAGCAGACATGTTTATAGCCTGATAACAACAGAGTACTCTGGCAAAGATCAGGAGTCTCAGATTTCCATATCCAGATGATTTTATTTTTGGAGTCCGTTTGGTGGTTTTAATTTTTGGCTATTGCAAAACCATCATAGGTCTTAGCTGTTGCAACATAGGAGGAGGAGGAGGAAGACGACGTTGCTTGGAACGGGCGCTCTGCGCTCTTATTTAGGAGGCTTTCACAGTAGTTGCTGGTCTCCGAGTACAGCAGGAGGAATGATGCTTCCTCCTCACTGCCTCGTGAGGGGGACAGGGTGCAACTGTGTCACTTAATAGTGCCAGCTGTGAGTGGTATGGACAAGCTCCGATGACATTCCTGCCCAGCCCTGGGAAGGGAACGGCTGAGGTGAGGAGCAGGAGGATTGTAAAGTGGAGCCCTATGGAGAGGAGGAGGGGTATCCTCAAGACTTTAACCAGGAAACGGACTCGAGGCAAAAAGAAATGGAGAGGCAAGCAAACTCTTATTTCAGCAGCAATCTGTCATATGCTCTGCTCTGGGGAGGGCTTGCAAGTTGGAGCTAAACCGAAACACTAATTCTGGTTTTTTGGGCATAGGAAGGGGAACTTCACCTGCACATCAGCCTTACCCTATCCTGTGCTCTCTGCTTCTCCTTCCTGGGCTGAAGAGGCTTTTTGAAAGAGGGGTTGTAATGTCAGGGTCATTGCAATGTGCATGTGAGCTTGCTGGGGAACTCATGCCACTCTGCATCCCTCTTCTCTGGCATGCCTCACACTGAGCATGCTTCAGTACGATGCCGTGTCCTGTGTTACAACTTAGACCTGAACTAATTGGCAGGGATGTGGAAGCATCCATGGCAATGGGTATAACTGTGCTCCCTGTGGTGTTGCCTGTCTTGTTCTATTGTATCCCCTTTGGGGGGAGAACCTCCACATCCTAACCTAACATACTGGCAATGTTGTGGGTATCCTGAGTGCAATTGAGGAGTAATTCATCTAAAGATTCTTGTGGGGGTTGGGAGGCTGAAGAGTGTTGAAGTATTTTACCCTACTGACTGTTCCTGAAGGGAATACAGGGACAACCTAAACCAGGCTACCCAGAAAATGTTTAGGCTTTTGATTACTGGGAGGAGTTGTTTCTCTGTCTTCTTTCTCCATTCCTTCCTCCTTTCTTTCTTCCTTTATAGTTAGTGAAGTCTTCCCCACTCTGTAGTGGCTAATCCTGAGCAAGCATCACTCCAGGAGCCACAGGGACCCGATCCCTCTGAAAGAGGATAGTCTCTAAGCGTGCTCTGCTGTAGCTATAAATGAACAAGTTTGACTTTGATTACTTCCTAGACCAAGGAATGTGTTTCTACTTTCTCTTGTCTTAGTAGGAACCCTGTAGTGCTTACAAAAGTTTCTGTTAAAACAGTCTCTCAATTGTGTATGTTGCACCAGACAGTGTAATGACAAAGAAATTGTCCTGCAATGAGTACCTTATCCAAGGCAGGACAGAGTAAATGGCATTATAAAGTTCTGCTGGGTTTTGGATATATGAGTACAGCTATAACCTATCTTGCCAGACTGTTGTAAACCTGCTTTTCATGGAGCCAGAGTTGCGGAGGTGGATTGGAAATGCTGCTTCTCCAGGTTTCCTGGCAATGGTGCTTCCCTGGCACATGGTCCCTGGCTCAGCCTTGGTGGCTGATGGTGTTTGCCAGCCTGCACTAAAGCTTGGTCCTGTCCTTATTCCCAGCAGGGACATGTGCATCACGTGAGCACTGACTGCTCCTGCTACCAAGCCAATGTTGTGGTTTGTTTTTTTTTTTTTTCCTTATTCCCATGAAAATTACATAGGAGATTAGAGGAAAGAAGACATTCGGGGTGTTTACTTAGCAAGTAGCTTCCTTCATTTCCCCTGCTCCCTTTTGCACAGTGAATTTTCTGCATAAACATAAGGCTGTGATGTTTTTTTGTTTCTAATTAGGGTACTAGTATTTATATGAAGACTAGAATGAAGTTGATGTTATAGGTGTTAATTGCATAAATAGGTTGAAGGAAGATGCTAATGCTGCTCCATTATGGACTGGAGATGGAATTGTGTAGGAAGCAGTGTGAAACAGGGAAAAGCATCGCATTACACTCTGGGTAACCTAGTTAGCACTGGCTTAAACCGGAACACACAAGTCAAGTTGATTCATCATGAACAGAAATACGATGCTTATTTGGAATGAACAGCTATGGTGAAAATTTTCATTATAAATTTCCATGTTGTCAGTTCATGGTCATCTCCCCCTATTCCCACTGCTGGCTGTGGATCAACTACCTATAGAAATATCTTAAACACAAATTTCTAGAGGAGATGACTCCTCCTTAAAGAAAATCAACCTATGTAACCTGAGGAGTCAGCGGCACACTTAGGGAGCAAGGAAGTCATCTAATTTTCAGGATTTCTTAAATCTGGTCCAAAGGGAGGCATTGTGATAGTGTTTCCTTTCAGGAAATGGTTCAATTAATTGCTTTTTGTTCTAGGATTTTCATTTCACAGGATGCTGTTTTAATGGCTGGTGCATTCTTTACCTCTCTCTTGGCAGGGATGCTAATTATTTGTCTGTGGAATCACTTTGCATCTTTAGCCCCAACGCATATGAACATGCTGCATTTGGAAGTACAGTGCTGAGTATCCTGTGCTTGGCGGTCAGTCTTCTGACTTGTCTGGTGGACAGTTTCAGACCATGCTGCTTCCTTCCCGTCTCTTGTAGCCAATTTGTCATCAGAGATTCAGGAGACCTGGAGTCTGCTCCTGGCTCTGCCCTCATCACGTGAAATGGGATTTTCAGCAAGTCGCACATCTGCTTCTGTCTCCCCTTTCCACCTTAATCTAGAGAGACAGGAACTGCCTCTTAGTATTTAAAATGTATAATAATGCTGTTGGCCCAAATGACTCTGCCTTAATACCCATTGCTGTAATTCAGGAAGCCTGTAAAATAATTTTGCATTAAGGCATGTTGGCTCTTAGACAGAAGCTGTCAATGCTTTTTGCTCTGGTCTGACACTTTGAAGAGTGTATAAATGAAGGCAAATTAAGAAACCCTGATGTCTTAAAGGTTTACATGACTTCTCAAGGCAGTTTTAGGCAGAGCACAGTGGGCTTGTGCCTGGGCTTGGGAGTGCAGAGGGCCCTGTCTGCACTGTTTATGTTGCATCAGAGAGCTGAGATGCAGCTCATACAGCGAGCAGCAGTGCAAGGAGGTCTCCATCCTTGTCTGGCATGGTGGTGTGCGTGTCTTGCAGCTCCATCCCAAAATGCACTATTTCAGTTTGGGGGTTGGAAAGTCAGAAATCAAGAAGAAATTCCAGCAGTGTGGGGAGAGGGAAATTGGTTATTTCAGACCTTTTTTCACCAGTTCGTGTCAGAGCCCATTCTCATTCATAAATGGCTCTAACACTCAAAAGCCTTTCATACAAAGAGAAACCAAACAACTGGAGAGGCCGGCTCCAAAAACGAGCGATGGAGAGGGGGAAGCCGGAGCGTGCTGTGCCCCTGTCCCGCTCGGGGCAGCTCTGCTGTGGGGAATGCGGAACTGCGGAGCTGGCGGGGGGCAGGCGGGGGGTGGCTGTGTTTGAGCAAGGATCTGGAGCAGTAACTCTCTTTTTTTCTTCTTCTGTTTCAAGTAAACACTCTTCCCCGCCCTCCCCTCTCTCCCTCCACCCCACCTCCCTCTCCTTCAGTCCTGCTCATGTGTTTCTATTTAAGGGCTGCAGTGCAGACGAATATGATTGGCATCTACAGCCCCCTCTTGACTTGCAGCTCAAGCCTTTAGAGTGGAGAAGGAGCTGAGCCGCCAAGGGGAGAACTGTTTGTTCTCTGGGTTTACTGGGGGGGATGGCTCAGCTGTGGATTTATGCTGCTTCAGCCCAGAACTTTTCTCTCTGAATGGGAGCAAGGATTGTGGAAACCATGTTGGGAAGAGGTTTATTTTCAGAATCCATCGTGAAACTTTGCAGCTAATTCACTGTTTTTTGGCTCTTTTTTGTATTTTTTTTCCCCTCCCCTTTTTTTCTTCTTCTTTTCTCCAATGTCCCTCTGTGCTGCTGGGTTGTGGGCCAGAGGAGGCTGTTTCTATATGGCCAGCCATTTGGGGATATGCTGTGAGCCAGGGTTGTTTGCTGATTCGCTTGGCTCTGGTGACAACTTGGCCCATTGTGAATTGGATGGACGGAGGTCGCTCTCAAGGAACCATGGCTGGAAGCTGGCTTACGGCTTGCTTTTTCCCTTCCCCAGGTGCTGATGCTAGCTCTGAACCCATGATCCTGGAGCAATATGTGGTGGTGTCCAACTATGAGAAACAGGAGAACTCTGAGATCAGCCTCCAGGCTGGAGAGGTCGTGGATGTCATAGAGAAAAACGAAAGTGGTAAGATATGTTTGCTGCTCTTCACTCATCCAATGGTCCGGGTTTTTTGCATGTGTTCCTCTTCTTTCGGTTTCCTCATCACTACTTGTGGCTGTACGTTAGCTCCATCTGGTTCGGTTACTATGTCTGGCTGAGGACGTTGAAGTTTCTCAGTGTTGATTTGGGCTGGGGGCCAAATGTTGCCTTCTACTGTAAGAATGTTTCATAGGTTTTGTGCGTTAATTAGCCAGGATAGGATAATGGAAAATGAAGTTGAAGGAGAGGAGGATCTGCAGCTAATGAAGTTGATGTATACTACACTGATAGAGTTGCCCTCCTGTCTCTTCAAGTCTGTGTCAGTATTTCCATTACTAACTCCCTTTTCAGAGGATTTATAGGATGAGTGTTTAAAAATTGCTTGGGATGAAACTTGGCTTGACAGCTTAGCCCGTGGCCCATTGCTCGGTAGGGAGGGGAGAGAATGTACGTCGATATATACGTGGCCACGCACAGTTTCAAAACTTGTTGCAGAAGTGTTAATTGGGGAATTTTGATGCAAGGAGGCAGAGGCTGTCCTGTAAAAGCGAGATGAAGTCTCTTCTGCCATCCGTGGAACAACCAGCTTGCACTTGGAAAATGAGATTTTTTGGCAAGTGTTCGTATAGATGTCTTTTGTGTACTTTAACTCTTGGATGCCCAGTAGCTTTGAGTCAGGCTGAACAAATGCAGGAGGCTGTGTATGTGTGAGTGGTTGGAGTGGGTTAGCAGCTGGTTTGAATAACTGCCTGTCTTCAGCAGCTCCTCCTCCTCCCCTTCAGTGCTTCTTGTGTATTAATGCAAAGCATTTGTCCAGGACTGTTTTCCAGTCCACTCATGACTTGCATGTCCTCATACAGAGAACCTGCAGCATTTGGAGATGCTTTAGCAAAGGCTCATGTTGTGGTAGCTCCACATGCAGGGCTCTCACAACTTGCTGGCTCTGGAGCAAGCTGGGCACGCCAGAGCTTGAGGGAGCCAGGTCACCCTGATCAGATCCAGCTTCCAGAGCTCAGAGTCTGGTCATCACTGTGCATAACCTTGCATTGTATTTTTCTTCTTTTAATGGAGTGGTGATTTCTCTGCTGTATGAAAGCCTGATGCTTGTTTGGCTCAAAGTGATACAGCCAGTTTGCTGGCCTCTGATTTAGTGTGGTGTCCAAAAGGATAGTCTGTGGAAATGCACTGGCTAGGGTGAACAGAAATGCCTGTTTCCTGGGTACTGACTGTATCGCTCATGAAACTGGTAGAAGCCAAAATGCTCATCTGCCCCATTTTAAAACAGCCGTTATGGCTGAAGGGGGAAAAATGTCTTAACTTCTTAAACTGTTTCTGGACTGCTGGACAAGCATCCTCTCTTCCAAGCCTGAGGGCTCCTCACTGTCAGTAGTGGGTATTACTGTTGTCAGAACACGGCTGGTTATTGTGGCAACTTGTATTCATACCCATGATGTCCCTGTCTTGGATAATGGCTTATGGAGCCAAGGGAATTGGGCTGTTAAATAATTCAAGAAGTGTCTGAATTCCAAATTACAGTGTTTTGTGTTTTCTTTTAATGTGGCTTCTCTGTCTTGCATAGTTCACATCATATTGTATTGAGCCACATGGTATGTGGAGATATAAATGGAGAGTGTCAGGGTTTGAATTTAGTGGATCCAGAAACGTGACTCTTCTAAAGAAGCATCCTTCAGCTTGGATTACAGTTCTCAAGGCCATATTCTGATGCTTAGCAGCCAGATTTTTTAATGACCATGTAAACAAGGAAGGAAATGTGAAGTCCTGAACTCAATGCTATGATCTTGACTATATATATACATTTTTATATATATATGTGTGTGTGTGTTTATAAAATGAAGATATAGAAACATTTAAAAAAACCCAAACAAACATAAATCACAGATCGGTGATGGAGAGAGCATTGTTTGCTTAGGTGCTTGTCTAAACTATTCTGTCAGGGAAATCACATTTAAGTTGTTCCAAGAACAGGAGTCCAAACACACTCTTGCTCTATCCTAGGTAGGGATACCAAAGGAATGACTTTAATACTATGACTTCTTGTCTCTTCAGCTATTGCTGAACCTATGAAGGGCATGTAATAAAACTAGCAAAAAGTTTTTCAAGTGCCAACTTCCAAAACTCATGAGTTGTTATTTGAATTTGGGTGTAGGCAAGCAAGCCTAGAAAATGTGGTTATAACTTCTAAGAAAATGGGGATATACTTTTTAAGAAAATAGATTATTGGACTGTGCACACATGTAGTCATTCATCTGACTGTATGTTTATGTTGGCAAGTGTTGCAAAACTGTAGCTTTGTATAAATTAAGCTCATTCTTCTTCTGATCCAGACAGACAAAGGTAATGGAAGGTGTTATGTATTTCACCTGCATCAGGAAATTTCCTTAGTGAAAGGAAGAAAGTATGGCTAGATAGCTTGTTAGCTGCATGGCTGAGAAGTCCCATCAGACTGGACAGTATGTATTGGATATGGTGCTAGACCGTTATCTGAAACTTCCTTGTGTGTAAATGTGCATATAGCATATCATATGTCTGATTTGGGTTTTGTAACTGTACTTTGAGGTAGTTGGATTTGAAAAGGCACAAATGACAGCTTGGTTTTAAAATCTTGCCTGAATAGGGTTGCTTGGTAATGCCTAGGGACACTTAAAAAGTTCTTTTTTTCACTGGAGTGGAGAAAATCTGGACTTGGTTCTGTTGCATGGCTTTGTAGGGAAAGAAACACCTTCTTCTTACTCAACCAGTCGCCCTATGGTTTTCACATGGGGAGCTCAAAACTAGTTTCAGAACAATGGTGCCTGTTTCATGTCCTGCTGGATGTTTTCTTCTGAACAGTTCTAGGGCCTGAGCTACATTTACCATCTCCTCTGATGGTTGCCTCCAAGTTGCATACCCCCCTGAAATGAAGTAAGCTCTGCTTTCAAAGCCAGTGTATAGGGCAGGGGGAGAGAATTTGGTGTGTGGTTTATTGAAGTCTTACTTGGCTATCTTCAAGCTATGTTAACTTAAGTTTGTTGCATTTACTGTATAGTATTATTCAGTTGCTTTTCCTATATAAGAGATGGTATTTAAGATGTCTCGTAGGCAGACATATGCAAGCCTACTTGGTGGGGCCTTGTCTCATACTTGGTTTTCTTCAACTAAAAGAGTTGGACAAGGATATCTTCATTATTGTGCCAATAAAATTAATGGCTTGGACATCATTTGACGCTGAAATTTCTGTTCAGTTTTACGACTTAAAAGCAAGGTCATTGTAGCATGTGTGGTGAGTAATTTCTGAAAACCTTCATCTCTGGTATGAAGCCCATGGGTCACTGTAACCTGGCTTGCTGCACTTGCTGGGAAGCAAACATTGCTAGACTGAAAGAAATCTGTAGGATTTCCATTCTAAAGAACAAATTATTTAGTAATGTACTAGGTCTCAGACTTTGGTACTTGGGTTTTGCAGTGAATGCCTATCCTGGCTCAACAAAAACTGTCCTTTGGACCTTAATTCTGGTTCCATGAGCAGAGGACACACAGTGCGTCTGCTGTATCTGATGGTTATTTCTCTCCTCTGTAGCTGATGAGGAAAATCTGCATGTAGCAATGATCACAAACACATCAGGAGAAAACCAGAGGTTTACATTCTCTACAGGTGGTATCTGGGAACAGGTTGTAGTTACAGAGCTTGTTTTCCTTGCTAGAAGTGACTGTGATTTGTTTAAAGGCACTGTGTAATCAACCTGCACTGTCCAACACTACCTAAGCATTTCTGAGCTGTTTCAGAATAACAACGTGAGTAGCTGACATTGGTTTTGACAAGTTTAGTTGACAAATCTTGTCTGTCAAGTACTCAGGCTTCTTTTAAACCTTAACAAAAAATCAAAAATAGAGCCTTGTGCAATGACTTAAAAACTTATTTCTGGTGCAGAAAAGAAATGTTGAGTCTTTAAAGCAAGAATCTGACACAGATTTCTTTAAGGTAGAAAGAGGAGGGATTGGGCCAGAGCAGCTCCCTCTCTGCCAAGTTTTGTGTGGATGTGGCTGGAAATGGTCAAGCTATAAACTGTGGCGGCAGTGTTTGCAATGGAAAACCTGACAGATGGTGAAGTATAAGCATAGTCCCAAGCACCTCTGCCTCTGCTGCTGCTCCGCTCACAGGCAGGACGGGTGCTCTTCCCTTGCAGCCCCTGAGAGCCATGTCCGTGGTGGAAACACTGTGGGATGGTTTTTAGCCGGGCTGAGCAGGACTGTAGCCATTTCCTTTGCAGTTACATAACTGCAGACCAATTTCCAATATTATATTACATGGAATATGTAAAACAAAGCTAGTACAACTTTATCAGGATCTAAAGGGATCTCTGGCAAGGGAAGCAGCTCTTTGCTTCTTAGCTGGGACGTGAGACGTGGTATTGAAGTATTGTGGGAGGTCTCTGCTCATCAGGGGGCCCTGGCTTAGGGGCCTTGGGACTTGCTGGCTGTCCAAGAAGTATCAGGAGACTAGCATGTCCCTGGTGATAATGCTGTGCTACACCATTTGGTTTTACTTGTGCTGTTCACTGGCTGCAGTCACGACCTACAAGAGTGACATAAACAAGCCACAACTTTCTTAAAACTTTGACTCCTGGGAATGCATTGGCTTCTCTACAGCAAACTCCTTATTCTTAGATTGAGGGGTTTCTGTGTTAGGCTTCTGCCTCTTCATGGGGAGTACAGAATCCTTATTTGAAAGTGTTGCTTTCCAGGGTTGAGTGAGTGGTTTTACTTGGTACCAGATTGGGCCAAGATTACCTTTGTGGTTAACTACTGCATCTTGGCTAAAGATGCACCCTTAGAGTGTTCCAGGTCAAAATAGAGACACGTGGTTTTGTTGCAAATCACGGATCAGTCTTTCATGCCTATAGCCCCTCTGCCATGCTTGGTTTTGCAAGTAGAATTGATGATTGGTCTCTTTTGTTTAGTGTTGTTGGGTGTTTTGTTTTTAAATTCTGTAAAGAACACTGTTCCTGTCTTACATCTGCTTTCTGCTGCTGTACTCCTTTCTCTAGGATGAGTCTTTGTGGTCCCTACTTTGTACATGGAGGGAGCATGGCATTACATGCACTGCTAGCAAATGCCTCTGAGCATTAGTATTGTCTCCATTTATGTTGGAGAAGACCTTTAAGATCATAAAGTCCAACCATAAACTTTGCATTGTCACTTGCCACCCCCACTAAACCACATCCCTAAAATACACATTAAGTATTCCATTCCTGTCTGCAAAAGAAATCTCAATTAAAATAATCAAAATTGCTAAACAACACTGTGATCAAGCCTCTCTCTTCTGCACACAACTTTTCTGTTTGTCCTTCCAAGTTACAGTAGGCACTGCTTGGTTATGTTCTACTGAAATACTAGTTAAGTTAAAGTAACAGTAAAGTCTTGTAAATGCTGGCCAAAACCCAGTACACTTCTGTTTATTCTAACAGATAAGTGACACACTAGCAGTTTCCTAGGCTTCAAATGTGGATATAGCTCTACACCAAATTGCAAATGCAGTTACCATGTTTGCTTATGAATTGTCAATAACTTTGCATCCACTGATCAGATCTGTTGGCAGACACAGCACACCTAGTTACAAACATCATGCTTTATTTCAAGTGCAATTGTGCATGCTGGCTTTCCCTGGAACGCTTTTTTTCCTACAAAGCATTTGAGGAGAATGTGGTCCATCTTATGTGATGCAGGACTTGATTTCTGTTTGTACACCCAGCTCTGCCCTGCTGTATGCTCTTCAAAAGCTACTTCAGTTCTCTGCATTTTCATTTCTTTCCAGCTTGACCATGTATCCATGTATGTGAATTTTAAACTTTAAGAGACCATGGTTGTGATGTAAAAAGTAAGTATCAGTAGCCCCTTCTCTTCATCAGTCCTTGAGCTGTGCTTGGAATTTCAGGAGGAAAACCAAACACTTACATAGGTTGAACAACTTTTCCCTAGCTCTGGTGGCTTAATCCCAGTGGACAGGTTTGGTGAGTGATCATCACTAAATAACTGGGATAGCTCGTGTAACTACTCCTATATGCACTAATGTCTGTAAGTCTCTAACAAGCAGAGCTGAGTTCAAGGGAAGACCACCCCAACCCCCTGCTTCAAAATCAGAGGTCTGTAGACTCCAGTGTCCTGAATGCAGTGCTGCATTGACATGTGTCCTTCCTTTCTGGGCCTGTCACCAGCCCTGTAGCAGAGGCTCCTTGATCAGTTGAATCAGTTGAACTATGAATCAGTTCCTGTCCTGCCAGTTTTCTGCCCAGTGTACATAGTAAGACAGACAAACATAGGCCATCTGAGGAGGCAGGGTGGGTGATCAGGAATTTTTGGCTAGGAGTTATTGGAAAGTTTTTAATGTCCCAAAAACCGGAGTTTGTAAAGTTTCGCTCCACAAAGGGACAATGCTGGCAAAGCAGAGGTGCTTTTCTACTTCAAATGCCTGCAACTTAGGCTGGAGAGGTGCTTCTCTGTGCAGACAGTTTGAGACATCTGTGTTGAGGGTAAGAATGCTCAGTGGCTTTTGCTTGTCTCATTGCAGCAGTGTCTTCAGGCTATTTGGAGATTGTGATATGCAACAGTATAAGCAAAGCATCCTGTTGGTGTGTTTGGCTGCAAAGGTGTGGGGTTTTTTATTTTGAACTCTAGCTGTCTGCAATCTGTGGAGGGAGCCTGGATGCCTTGTTTGAAACTAGCTAGTGATAGGGTGGACAGAAACATCTAGACTAATCCAGGTTCTGTGCTGGACCTCAGGCTTAGAGCAGAGAGGTAAGCCTGGATGTGATAACTTGCTCTAGCCAAGTTCTCACAGGAGATCAGCTCCTTTCTGGGAATACAGCGCTGACCAACCCTGCGAACAGGCACTCCCTCTTCCAAGCGGTTTGTTTGCAAATGTTGAATGGATGGAGAGAATTTACACTCACCAGAAACAGTTTGGTCAGCAGGAGGTGAGGAGGAGCCCTCCTTCCTCTGCTCTTGCCCCTGGGAGCCCAGGGGTGGGGTGACACAGTCTAATGACTTTAGCAGCTGTACTAAGCTGGAAGCAGCCCTTGACAGCCTACCCTGACCTCTCTGGTGATTCTGTTCTGTAAACTATTTTCTGACCCTTTTTTTTTTTCTAATCTGATTGCATTTTTGAATGTGTGCCTGTGCAAGGGTAAGGAGGTGCTGGCTGCATTCTTTTTCTGGTTGTTCAACTTTCAGCAGTCAAAGGGTTTTGGTATGACTGAAGCCCTCATTTGAGTTTTGAGGCTTTAACTTACATTTACTGTGCCCAGAAAGGAAGTATGCCACAACATTTCTGAAGAAGTTATCTGAGCTGCATTTCAAGGCTGCCTTGTACCTGGGCTTAAACAATAAGCTATTTGGGACTGATGTTTCTAGACCTGCCTATTGCTTGAGCATCACCATGCCAGTACTTCAGCTGAGGTTGGGAGGTTGCTGTATAAAACAAGATGCTTGAATTAATTAATATGATGTAATATTCATGCTGCTGTCTTGTGATGTCTAAATGGCTTTCCTCTCCCTGCTTAGTAACTTACATACCAAGTGACATTTGTTTCTGTTTTTAAGAGCTTGGAAGGTAATTCTTTATGCTGGGACCAGAGCAGGGTTGTTAATATTCTAGTGCTTGTAGTCATCTTCTGTCACTGGGGAAAATGAGGTTATTCTCCTTTGCCGCCTCTGATATACCTACAATTTTGTGACTGTGCGAAAGGATTGAGGTGTGCTCCTGCTTTTCAGCTGGGAATACTCATTCTAGCCCTGTGACAGGAAAGATTGTGCTGTGACATTTCCATCACCTCTGCTTTTCACAGAAATCCTTGCTTCGTTTTTCTTTGCCCAGATTTGGATTGCAGTGCGCACTTGCCTTGACTTATTAGTGACAAGCTCACTATGAACACTTGAAATATGGCTGTCTGGTAACACTACTTTGCAATGGCTAATTCTGCTGAAACTTTTCCAGGACACCTCCAGGATGCACTGGAGCTGTGCTAATAGGGATATTTTGCTTGTTAGGATGGAGGAGTTGATTGGTGGCCTGTAATATCTGAGTTGGGAGCAGCTGAATGTCAAACTCGAGTGACCTTCAGTGTATTCATAAAGCCTTGCTAAAGTTAGGTAGTTGTAATGTTGCCTTTGGTTCATCATGGAAGTTTTCAGTGCAGTAAGAAATCAATTACTACTTTCCAAGCAATGCTGCCTCATTTCATTCTCCTACAGAGCAAAAAGAATCGTTAATAAGTGATAGGGACACAAGAGATTTCATGGAGTCATATTCCCTCTTTAACAGTACCTGACAGATTGCCTCTGTGTAGTGTTTGCTTTTAAGTTGTTTTAAAGGAACATCTCTCCAGATAGAGACACAATAAAACTGAACTTCCAATTCAAAATCATCCCTCTGGAGCATATTTTCTCAAGTGTTTTGGACTATATAGTATGTGGTTTGTATTATTTTATTATATATATATTTTTTGGTCCCATTTGCATTGTTTGTCTTAATCTTGGTCAACTGATATTCCAGCAGAGCTAGTTCACTTATGTGGGTTGGGTTTTTTCCTTTTTGTGGAGACATCTGAAGTCCAACCACTTTGACTTTTGCATTTATTTGCCTTTTCTTTAGCTGATGTCATGTCTCTGTAGAACAACTCTTCCCCACCCCTAAATTGCTAGGTGGAAGGGTTATTGCTGTGAATAGATCTTGAGATATATTAAATGTGTATCTTCAGGGCTGGAGTTTTCCCATCTGCTTCTTTTAAGCATCCTACTGAAGTAAACAGTTTCCCTTTTGAACTTCCCTCTACCTGGCTTGATGTGGAGCAAAACGCTACTCTTTTCGTTCTACAGTTCTCTAATCTCTCAAGAAATGGAGATGGAAACCCACAGAGAGGAATTCCTGTGCCCTTGCAAGCCCACTTGCCAGGGCAGAGCCTTCACACAGACAGAGTTGAAAGAGGACCTACGTGGCTGCCCGGTCAGCATGTGTGGAGATTTTTCTTGTCTCCAAACCACAAGAAGTGTAGTTCAAACAAGAAAAAGTCTGTGTCAGCCCTTGCAGAAATCGTTTATCTGCAGCTGTTTTGACTTCCCATATCCAAAGGACTGAGAACTTTAAGACCACCTCTAGAAGCAGGAGAGAGAACAAGCCTGTCTGGACTTTGTGTTTGGTCACTGTGGGCATGAAATCTGTTCCAGGACTTCTGAGACTGCCCTGTTAGTCTGGCTGCTGGAGAGAGGGTGGGATGTGACCGCTGAAACCATGGACTTGAAGACTTAGTTGTCTATATAAAAGCAACTTAGCCTCAGAGGAACAGGGCACATCAGTAAGTGTGGAGAAGCAAAGACACAAGCAATGCTGCCTTCAGGTTTGGTGAACAACACAGCCAGGTACTCTTGAACAGTAAACTTTACCATGCCTCTGAAAACTTCAATTCTGAAATTACAGCTGCCTGCAAGCAGTTCCCTCCTCTTTCACTTCTCATCTAATCCTGCTGTGCTGAGACTCTGTACTTGGGCAGATAGTTAAATTCTCTGTTTCCACTACATACCCTGTTTAGAGCCCAGGATGGCAAGCTGAAAAGGAAAAAATTTTACACAGAATCCCTGGTTGGAGCCTTTACTCATTACCTCCCCTGTTTAGGCAGTCACTGCCAATTTTAGGACCCTGAAACCTGCCCCAAGAAAATGTTTCCAAGGAAAATCTGCTTTTCATATTAGAATACATAAACTTTCTAATGATCAGATTTCCTATATCAGCCAAATAGGTCACAGCTCAGCACTGCTGCAAGAAACTACCTGGACCCAAGAAGATACAAGGATATTACTGGGGCCTTCCAATGAGTCCTGTAGTTACCATGTGGGCTACATTCCTTGGGATGCGACTGCTTTAAGAAAAAGGGGAGGAGGGCAATTATTTCATAGGTTTTTATTTCAAAGTTTGTTTTAAGTAAGTCACTTAAATGGCTTTAAATAAGCTCCAAAAATAGTAAGCTTAGTGCACAGTGACTGATGTTTGCTGCCCTTTGTTCTAGTTGATCAAGAAACCAATTATACACAAAGGCTTTGGCTCTTGTGGTGACTTTCAGGCCTATTTTTCAAAGTAAGCAAAACACTGATGGTGCATTTTTGTTGTGTCAGATGAGGACAAGATTAATAAAGGATGGAAGAGAGATTTTTTTTTTTTTTTCCCCAAGCTGAACAGCAAATAAGCAGTTCCAATAATACTTTGGCATAAAATAGAAGCTGTAATCATTAACAGACATGTTTCAGTTATGACCAGCAACATAACTCCTTATACTTGGGGTTTGTGTTAGAAAGAGTTCAATTTCCCCACAAATCAATTTCTTGTCCATCTTCAGATTAAGCAAAATCTATAGAAGTAGCTGTCTTTCTTGGGAGTTTCATAATACAATCAGATTTAGGGGGTGGCTTGACAGAGGGGTGTATGTAGGCTTTTCCCATCCATCCCTCAGGCTGGGTCATCAGACTCTTCAACATTCTTGACAAAGACTTTAATTATTTTTGTGGTAGGAAGATGTTGGCTCATGGCTGGATTAACTGAAGCAGTTCTGGAAGACGCAGGGGATGAGATGAACTCTCTTGGAGCTCTGTTTTACTGGCTCAATTCTCTTTACTGTTTTCATTGGCCAGTTCATCTCTTTGTATCTTGATATGATGTGACTTCATCTGAAAGTTTCACATGCAATGGGACATCATTATTTCAAATGAAGCTGAACTGCAGTTATATTGGCAATGTAGTCAAACTTTAACTTGGTGATAATGTCAAGTATTTCCCAGACCTTGCTTGAGTCCATATCTTCCTCCCTGCAATGCAGACACGTGCTGGAAAGCCTTAGCCTGTTGCTTTGAAAGTTGTTTTAGTTCTGTTCACAGAACTGCCTCCTGCTGATCTTTTCCTCTCTCCCATTGCGTGCACATACTCTTTCTGGTAAGTATGCCAGTGGATGGGCTTTTGATGCATGGTGGTTGGAGGGGAAGGACAATGCTGAGTGCGCTCGTGCTGCAGACTTAGCTTCACTTTGCTCCTATATTAATACAGCTGCCACATGTTTGCTTAAGAATCCAAGACTGGTTTGATACTGGGATAGAAGAGAAGTTGTTGCTCTTTCATGATTTAGCAGCAGGTAACACTGGCAGGCACATGTCTGCGCTGTCTGACAAGTGTGAGAGAACACCTTCATGATTTGATGTCTAGGTCTTGAGTCACTCTGCTGACTTTCAGTGACCATATGTCAGGTCAAGCGTATCCTGAAGGGACAATAGCTCTTAAGGAGTCTTGGTGACTGCATAAAGAACCCGACAATTGGAATAACAGCCCTGGACACACAATCCTCTTCAAACATGAGGGAGATACAGGGTGAACCTTCATGCAGTGATGATTGGAAGAACTTTCCAGTATTCCACCTGAATCATTGACTTGAACATTGGAAAGCTCATAAATGCACCTTAATTTCTCACATGGGCTTTTGTAGCATTTGGATGTCATTGGAGGCCTCTCTGCATGAGGGAAACCTGACCTGCTTGGGGAGACTTGACCCGTTAATCTTAACTGAGATTCAGCTGGAGATTCAGGATGGGTAATGTAAACTTGAGAGGATCTATCACTCAAGGCCAATTTGTTCAGTGCCCTGGAAAGCACTGTGAAGAATCTGCATCTCTGGGTGCAGGCAGGGGGTAGACTCCACACACTGACTGACTCATGGGACACCAGGTGAAGCTTGCTTGTTTGCCTGGAAACAGGATCAGGAATCTGAGAGAGTTTCTTTGAGGTTTTGTTCTTAATCCTACTAAAATTCCTTATTGTTACCAAGAAGGAAATGCTCTGCAGAGTATGAAGAACCAAAATTATGGGACAGCTATATGCTCAGGGTGAGTTTTCAAGTTATTCCCTTACTTCAAGTAGACCTTGACCAGAAATGGGATGCTATTTCCATCACCAGGCAAATGGGGTTGCTGAACGCTGTAGGAAAATGCTTCTTTCGCTCCTCCTGAGCACAGCAAGCAGAACTGGTTCCTGTACCAGCTACAAGTTAAATTACACACTTGGCCATTCCAGACGTCTTTAGTGTATTTTTGGAGCTGACTATACACTTCCTGGGCTGTTAGCCTGTTGGTTTTAAAATAAGAAGTGAGCCTCTGAGACTTGGCATGTGAAGCCTTCCACTCAATGGAGAACTGGGAAGTTAAGTATCTCTTTCACAGAAGCATCCAGGTTTGAGAGCCAGCCACATGAAAGGGTGTTGCTTTGCCTACACCATCCCAGAGTCTCCCTTGCAAACAATCCAAAACAGAAACCAATATCCCTCAGTGAGGATGCTATTCACAGAATGCACACATGGGAACTCGGGGATTGAATAGTTCTGAAAGAAGCTTGTTGACCCTGGTTTAAATTTGGCTCAGGCTACCAGGAACTGTTGTGCAGTGGCATTTGAGGGAAAATGTCGGTGGTTTTGGGGAAACTCCATTACAGATGAGCTGTACCCACCCTTTGCAAGGCTGTGACAGATGCTGGTGTTGAGACCTCCTTGTGTGATGCCCTAGAGTCGCACAAGGGCATTTTTAACCCTGATTGTGTGGAGACACAGCAGAGGCTGAATTCCTGTGCATGCACTTACCCTTGGCAAGTATGCCTTGAGGGCAATGCAGTGACAGCAATACCAATAGTGACTGGGCCAAACTCATCTGCACCTTGGTAAAGGCTGTAAACTGCTGGGTGAGCTACTCTGGCTTCTGTAAAATAACAGTGCCAGGTCCTTGGTACATCAGGAACACCATCTGTTTCAGCTGAAAGTTGCCTAAACTAGTAATTCTTCTCCATATCCCCAGACTGTGTAATCCTTCCTGTATTTCTTTGTCTCTTGTTTAAGCAGACTCCTGGGTGGACTACCTGACTGGCCTCAGGTAAATTTGGTAGAAACTTGAATGTGTGCAGGAGGAGAGACCTGAAAGAAGGATAACTGAGAGCAGGTGGAGATTGGTGGCTGACTTCCTGGGTATCATTTATTCTGCTGTGGTTTTTGCTCCTTTCCACTGATCTCCTATATCTTCTGTGGAGGTTCCCATGTGATTAATACTTTTTAATCTTTTGTGATAGCTAAATCCTCTGTTAACTTTACCTGTCAGGAGCAAATTCGGATCTAAGGAAATGTAACCCAGCATATTTCTCAGTTTAAGGGAATGAAACCCCTGTATTTCTGAAATTTCACCTTAACCTCAACAACATGAAGCTGAGGCATTTTTCTGTAGCTGTCCCGAAGCTGTGCCTTCGGCAGGTCTTGGTGGATGGACTAGAATTGCACTTATAAGGTAGAGCTCTGGAGTCAGACCGTCCATTGGCATTTAGTGTTTTTCTTGCAAGCTGGCAGAAAAGAGCCTTGATTGCTGTAGTTGAGCCTGACCTAGATTGGTAAAAGCAGCCATCACTTAAGAAAGGAAATTTCACAACTCTAATCACCCTGTTCAACTGGAGCTATGGCTGAGGTCAGAACTGCTTATCTTTGGCTTCTGAAGCTGAACAGTAACTCTTTCTGGGGAAAAAGTGGACTTGTAAAGGCTGCTTTCTGGAGATAACTGAGTTCTACTAAATGATGACATTTCACACAGACCACTTCCATCAGTGATGTAACAGCCATAGAAAGAATGGCAGACAGCAGAACAGTTAATGATGTGAACTAACTTGGGTGCTTTTATTTCAGTGGTACATGCTCCTCCAGAATGTGTCTTGTTACAACTCATATGTGCGTTTTTGGAGGGTAGGGAGAAAAAATCTGTTATGAGCCACTGTTTTCTTCCTTCTGAGATTTTAATGTGGGGTATAAAAAGGAAAATATAGGAGTGATTCACCCCTCAGGCTGCAGTGTTAATCTCTTGAAGTTTATGTGAGCATTATGTGGCCAGCATCCTTGAAAACACTCCATGCGTATTAGATATGGGAGGTGCCTTGTGGCCTGAAAGGCAAAGGAACACTAAAACTGGTTTCTTTCTTGACATCGCTACTTGAATATAATCTTCTGTTATATGTCCTTTTCTCTGTTACTTTATTTTTGCTTCCTGTGCTCTATGGTGTCTCTACTGACTTCCGGTATGGAGGAGGAAAATGAGTTGACTATGTGATCATGTTTTCTGTCCATCTTTCTCTGCTCTTTGGCTGCCTTACATTCAAGGATGCCAGCAGCGAAGCAGTGATTGACTGGACTTGTACAGTTTTGTCAGTGAATGGGCAGCTTTCCTTGAGTTAAAAAATAGTTCCTGGATATCCTAGTTCCTATAACTGGGCTTGATATTTGTGTGCACCTTTCCATCCACCTTTCCATCTTTCAATATGGGCCATATCAGCTTTTTGTCTTGCTGGATGCGTACAGCTTCATAAACTACTCTGAAATGATAGAGCATGTGCCTCCTGTCACATGCTCATGACAGGCTGTTGCATTGGCATGGCATGTGGTGCCCCAAGCCATACAGTTTAATACTGGTGGGCACATAGTTGGACCTAGCTCTCTTTGACAGTTCATGAAATGCATAACACAGCAGTAGCCAGGAAGCTCCTGGGTGAGTAGGAGGTTGACCGCTATTACGCAGCTATCCTGTTTTGTTTCTACACTATCTGGGATGGAAAACTTGGAAGTGGATGCTGGCAGAAGCAAAACCTTCTCACAAGACTGTGCTTGGAGAACTGAAGTCGTGTTGTGGTGTCTAAATCCATAGTGGAATTTGACGATGTTGATTTACGGGGTCCAAGAACCGTGGTAGAAGTACATTTTTATTCTAAAAATGTAAAGTGTTGACTAGCTGAGAACTGTTGAGGCACTGGTGGAGTCTGTGGAGCAAGTGCTTTCAATTTGCATTTGGATGTTTGTCTTTCAAAGCCAGTAGTATCTTTCAGGTGGAATTTTGCCCATAAGTGTTCAGAAATTACTGTTTGAAGGCTGGTAGAAGGGAATTGAGAGCTGAAGGACTTTATGTGTGACCAAGTAGGGAGTGAAAAACTGGCAGCAGAGCAAACTTGCCATCTCTGCTCAAGTCTGGTTTCTGAATAGGTGGCAGAGACTCTGGAAAAGTGCAGTTTCTCATTGAAATGAGGAGCAGGCTTGGGTTGAAGCTGGAGCTGAATGCTCAGCCTCCCTTCATAAAACTGAAGTTTTCAAGCTCTCAATTTGTCACCAAATTGCCTTTTCCCAGGATCATGGCTCTTCTGTGCAGCTGAATGTCCTTGGTGGGCAGCAGTGTTATGAATGTGATCACTGGTTGCTCCAGTTTACTCTGCGTTACAATTTGTAGTCCATTTTCATGATGGTTCTCACTCTTTTATTAGTTTTCTTTAAAATTCACAGGAATAAGCTGTAAATGTCAAATGGCTCCTGAGCTACGCTTAAACAACTACACATGGGTTCAAGATGAGAAATCAGGTTTCCAATCCAGACTTTCCCAAAACAGGAGGAATGTGGGTTGTGTTCTGTCTAGCACTTTTGTTTTGGATAGGAGGCTTTTGGTCAATGTCAGCCTTGGAGGGGAGGAAAGCTGTCAGATGCCACAGATCCCAAATGCTCTTTGTACAGTGGCTACAGCCAGACACTGGAGTGTTGGGTTTCAGCTGAATTCGTAAGCAAATTCTTAATCATGTGATGGCAGCTTCAGGGTTTCCTGCCAAAAAAAAAAAAAATGGAGAGAAAGCAAAAGCTGGTGTGTTCTAATAGGAACGTGCAGAAACAAATCATGTTCCTTAAGGTGCATGCAGGTATCAGAAAGATAACTTGTGGTCCTGTCTTCCAGCCTCCAAATCCCAACTGAAAACCTGACTTTCCCTTGCAGTTCTAGGAATGCAACCACCTTTTCCCATCAACTCCTTCATTCTTCTGCCTTTGAAGGATTTCTGTTACTTTAGCCCATACTAGTCCACTTTGAACATTATCATGGATTTGATGTCTTTCTGTGGAACATTGCAACAGACTTGCTTCTGTCCTTAATGTCTCAAGTTGACTGAACAGCCTCATGGCTGTTTGGGCAGGAGCAGTTCACATATAGATCGTATCTCCATGTAGCAAAGGGAAGTAATTCCATCTCCCTGAAGCTGAGTGATCTGAAGTGTATCCACATGGACAGGACCTTACTATAAAGTGGTATCTTTTACTGTGGCATGTATCCAAGCCATCGTGGAAAATCCAGGCATTTCTACTGCTGGCTTTGGCATGCCAAGAGTGAAATTCTTGGAGATCAATATCTTCTTCCATCTCCCCTTCAAAGCCTGTAAAACTGAAAAACTGTGAGTAGAATAGATCTTACTACTGGCTTCTTTCCTGTAACTAGGACATAAAGTATTCTGAAAACAAAATAGAGCCTTTCTCCCCCACCCATCCCATATACCTTGCTACCCTTCAAAATCTAAATGTTTGACATAATGGCTTATGGATGAAGTTTCCTTTGTAAGACAAGCTGGGCTCAAGCTGTTCTTCCGTGACTCCCTTTTCAAAGCTGCCGGGAAAAGGGTGAGTAGCTGTGTGCTGGCAGGCCTCCTCACAGCAGCATCTCTGAACCCAGGGAGAGAATGGGCTGTACCTCAGCTGGCTGGTCTGCTTGCAGCAAGTATTACTGGAGCAGCAACCTCCCTTTTCCAGCCTTGCAGGGACTGTGATTATGCTGCTGGACTACACAGCCAGAGAAAAAGCAAGATTCTAATGGAAAACTTCTTGGAAGACTGAAACTACTCCTGCACATCTGTCCTCCTTTGGAAAAGGTATTACGTGCTGAAGCTATGAAATATTGTCAGAGGGGAAAGTGCTCTCTGCTCTCCAAAGATCCAAGAGCATCTAAGTGAATGTACATGGGTCAGCAGCAAATCTCAGGGTGTGAAGAGCCAAATGCCATATTCTCCAACTGCAGAGAACACGAGCACAGCATTGCCAAAGACAGTAAGTTGATACCTACTGGCCAGGAATTGATACCTCTGCCCAGCCTCATCTAATTTCATATTAATGTGAAAAGCAAAGATTTGCTCAGACTCAGCAGGACTGGCCTCACAGAATGAAGTGGCACATGAAGATGTTTAATACAGTGTATAGCTTTGTGTAGTCCAAGTTTCTGTGCACTTCCAATTAATTTATTATTGTAGATGTTAGGTACCCATTTGGAATCCCCCTCTGTTCATATTTAAAATTTGATTGTATTGTTAAAGCACTGAGAACATCAGGGGTTCTGGGGAGGGGTTTGGTACTGACTAGCCTTGCTTTGATGTACTTGCCAAACATCTGTGTGCTTTCTATATATTTTTCCCTTGCCTTCAGAAAAAGGATGGTTGCGTTTATTTGTGGATGAAATACTTTGCTAGGAATGGCTGTAAATCTGAAGAGCTGAAAATTGTCAGGTGAACTTGTAGACAATAGTAATGGAGAGTCAGGAATTAAGCCTGGTATGCAGTCTGGAAAAATTAAAACTCTTTAAGAATCTTTTTTTCTGGCATGGAGATACCTAGAGATTAGAAATCCAGGAAACCCAATTTGGAAACTTGAAACTACTGCAAAGGGTGACCATTATGGTGAGACTAGCACAAGGTGCTGGAGTTCGTATCGGCCCAGGCTGTACTGCATGGGGAAGAGCTTGTTCTCTTTCTAAATCTTCTGGTGCCCCATCAAATAGTATCTGATTTAGATGGGCAGTAATATTACTAGAACTCACTGATGTTAACGTTGACATACTTGTTATGCAGATTGAAGATTTACTGCTAAATCCATAAAAAAGCCATGGCATGTAGCCTGAAAGAAAGCTTGGTAAACATGGTTTGGTTTTTGCTCTTAAAATCTGATTCAGTGTAAATGTTCATACTTTCTTGATGCCCTATGTATCAAGGGGCTAAAAGGGTGTTGATATTTGATGAAATAGATAAGGAAAATCCATATTCTATTTTTTATTATCTCATTAGATGATATTATTGTAATGGTGGCTTTTAATATTTTTTTCTTTCCTTTTAAAACACTTTCAAAAGAAATTTAAAACCACAAAAGCAAAGCTTGAGAAATGAGGCCATTTGTAGCCCTGTGTCTCTGGAGGATAGACTCTCTAGAGAGGTATTGTGGAGTGGCAACAGCTTGGTTCCAGATGCATATCATGATTGAAGTATTGGACTTCGAGATGGGGGCTTGACTTGGACACACTGTATTTGTAGGTCTTGTGCAGATTCCTCAAAGCACTTGTGACACTGATGGCCAAGGGCTGCCTTTGCTTGCAGCTGGTGCTCTGTAAATCCAGACTCTTACTGAGCATTTCATTGTGATTCAGAGTAAGGGTGCTTTTGGCATGCTTTCTGTGCTGGGATTTAGATAATCTGAATGAGAATATCAGACCTTCAGGAGTGTTTCACAAGTCTGATTCCCAGGGATCTCTATCTGCCAGCTTGAGGTACTGCTGGAAGTGCTGTATCAGTGCTCTAGGGATGAGTGTCCCTGGAGCCTGCAGTGTGGTGCTCAATAAGCATTGGTGCAGCCAAGGAATGTGCCCTTAATATAGCCAGGGTGCCCCAGATGTATTTCATGTATCGGTACAAAGAAGAGCTGTCTAATCTGCTATGAGTCTCTCCAGCCATGCATGTGTTTGGCTTGGATGCTGTAGTCCCTGCTCTCAGAGCTAGAGTGTGTGTTGGCAGCAGGGAATCGTTGTCGCAGAGTAATTCTGAGCACAGAGAGTCAACCCCAAGTTCATCTTGTTCTTTTTCTTCAAACTTATAACTTGCTTGAGCAGGCAGGGGTGCGTCAGCTGCTTTTCTTTTTGGTGTTCTTAATCAATACCTCATCTCTGTTGTAAGAAGTCTTTTGCTGGATCTGAATGAGATGTCATGCTCCTGAGACTTCTGGCTCTGGTTAAAGACAGGGATCTTGCTTGCAAAGTAGGACTTTATGGATCTTGTTTTAAAAGGGATATCTACAGGCACAGAAACAATGATCTGGAGTCACGTTTCACCCACTTTTCTGCACTTTTATTTTGGGTTAAAAAACAAATAAATAAAAAACGCTGAAGCAGCCTACCCTAGCAGTGCTTCTCAGAAGCTAAAGACCAAAAATAAGTCTTAAGATCCAGTGCAGCACTTAACTGTGCAGCTATGAGACATATATACCCTAAAGTATGCTAGCAGTGCTTGAAGGCAGGGCTGTCGGTATTCTTTATTCTTGACTTCTGTTACTACTTGCTAACTTTGCAGCTGGATAGGATTACCAGCATTTTATCAAAGGAATGGTGGGTTTTCTCAGATGAGAAATCCCATGAACTCCAAGCTGAAAACACACCCTGACCTTACCCCAATGCTTGGAGTAGGTAGGCAGACTATATTTTATATTTTCTTGTATGTTTGGGCTGGAAGTGGGTTCTGTAACCTCTTCCTCAGTTGCAAAGACTTCATCTCACTTTTTTCTTACTTGCCATGCAATACTTGTGCCCCTTACAAACCCTAGTTTGTAGAGGAAGCAAACACAATGTTCTTTCGTCACTGTATTGAAACCTTTGCAGCTAATTTCTAGAACCTCATCTGGAGAAGCTGCTCTGGTTCACTGGCATGGGCTCAGGATTTAAAAACCAAACTGTGAATAAATAAGCGTAGGTTCATCCAAGGGCCTGAGACATAGCTGGAAGGAAAAAGCAAGTGAGGCTGGAAGTGACAGCACAAAGCTGTGATACAGCTAAAGGCCCAATAGCACTGTGGTACAGGCATCATCTGAGCTAAGGTACAAGTGGCTCCTCGCAGATGGGTTTTTTATCTCTTAAAGATGTTGCTCAGTGATCCTCAGCAGAGCAAAGTGCTTAAGCCTACGCTTGACTAGAACATGCAGTTTGGGAGATTTCACTGTTTTCCTGCAAAATACCTTTAGTGAATAGGAGACTACGGCCCACTTGTATAACCCAGATCAAAAAGAAATTTTCCTATTTTTATAAATAAGAAAACTGCAGTGTGAACCTTTTTACAGTTGCAAAAATAGAGATGGAAATGGCATAAAAGATGAGTAACTTCATTCCTTTGTCGTGGTGGTAGAGCAGTGCTGGCAAGCACCAGAGCTGCCTCTGGACAGAAGACAGGCCGGAAGTGAAGGGGCAGTCTGTGCTTGAAGATAGATTCAGCTTCTTCTGACTCCTGTGTTGTAGGAGGTTGCCCTGCTGATGGGCAGGCAAACATGGTAAGAAAGCAAAGTCAACTGGTTAATGGTTTTTCTCATTCTATTTTCTCCAGAAAAGAGATACCAGGAAGAGTATCTCTTTTTCCATAGAAAGGGGTATGGGTGTGAGGTTTCTGCATATCCTGGCAAAAGAAGCATGGGGAGATATCTCCTGGAAGCCAGTCTTAGCCCTGCTGACATCGGTAAGTCACATCAGCAAATGTGTCAAATGTCATACTGAGCTCTAAGGTTACATTAATGAGTATTACCTTCTCCTTAGAGATCAGGACTTAAAAGAAATGAACGTGAGCAAAAATGACTAATTGCTTCTTGCAGTGGGAGGGTGCTCTTGAGATCCCCTCCCACTGTCACACCTTACTCATTGCATCCAAATAGAAGCAAATCACATCCTGTCATAGGGTTAGATATTCTCAGGCTATAAAAGAATATGAAAGTATGAATTTGTGTTTTATTCAAGCTAGAAAACTGGTCAGGAAGTCAAACCATACTTTTGAAACTTCAGTGGTTGTGATGCTCAAGGCTTTGGCTTGGTCACTCTGACCTTACTGGCTGATGCAATAGGCTGACAGAAATATCTGAGATTTTGTCTGGATCATCCTGCTGAAATGGCAGGGAAGAACTGGAAAAACAAAATCAAAATCTAACTAGTCAAATGTTGCAAATGTTTCCACTTTCCTGTCATCTAAATCTTTCACAACTATCTTAGGAAAGCAGGTGTCTGTACAATAATTCCTCAGACATTGGTGGCCAGTGACTGTGTTTCTGGAATAGCCTCCATACTATAGTTTCAGCTATGGAAAAAGCAATGTTCATGAAAATGAGCAGTCTTGTAAAGGTTGTTAGGCACAATGTTGATGAGCCAGGTGATGTAGTATTAATGGCCTTTGAGAGGGTAGATCAGATTTTGAATCTCCCTTTGAATCTTCATCTTCCTTCAGTTTCAAGTATGGACTAGCAAGTAGGGACATAGCTTAGTGCTGAGATAATACCTGCTGGCAGATGACCAATAAATCTAATATTTGTAGGACAGAAGTTTAAGCCCTTAATTTTAGCACCATGTAAAGCTGGCTTCCAAATCTGATTAAACAAATTCCTATTATTGTTTGGCATCTGGATGAATTTGTTCATTAGCAGGACAGATTGGAAAGACTTTTTTTTTAAAGATTAAAATCAATAAATTAATACTGCGTAATTAATACTAAGAATTATCATGATCTGCTGCAAGTGTAGTGTGTGGCCATTGACAAAATAAAAGCATCAAAAAGTTGTTTTTTGGTCCCAGCCCATACTATGAGTGTTGGTCCCAGGCAACCCCATTCACTGACTTGCATCAGCAACTGGTGACAAATAGGCCAGTCAAAGAAAGCATGATCTCTATGAAAAAGGCTTGTAAGCACAGAAGGCCTGTGCTATATCTGATGGAATTGAGGAACACCAGGAGGCAGTTTTCAGCCTTCAGGAGGTATCAGTTACTAGCCAAGAAGGTTGGCCAAGAAATTTCTCAAGGGACTAGTATGCCTGGCAGGTGGCTCCCTCATGCCTGGATTTGAGGGTCTCTACATAAGTTAAAGGGTATTTGGAAGTGATGTTTGTCCTTCCTCAAAACGAGAAGCCTTGATTGCCTCCTGCAGACTGTATTGAGTGATGTTTTGTTGAGCTGGAATCTCAGAATGTGGTGTGTGTGTGTTGAAGAGCCTATGCAAACAAGGAAGATTGGGGTTAGAACTCTCTGAAATGTAATGGGAAATCCCCTTCCTCAGTAGGGATTTAGCAGCCACAGGAGTGTGTATTTTCTACCCAGGTTGAGTTTTTTCCACTCTGTAATCCTTGCCTGCAGCCCTTGAGAGGGAAGCATGCCAAGGAAACTTCAATTCATTAGTCATCCTAAAATGTGCTAGTAGTCCAGTTGGTCTTGCTGGAGGTGCACTGTTGCATATACTTCATGTTAGTATTGCAGTGAACTCCAACTTGCCCTTCTGAACATGCACACATTAGTCACTAAATTGGATGTTTTAATAAATTTTCAGGCCTTGTAAGCTTTTGTTAAGTTCTAGCATTCCAACATTGTAATTAGCATGTCAGTTAACAGACCTATCCAAAGGCTTATTTATTATCCAGGCTCTTTTACATCACAAGAACCATGCTTTTGTGATCTGTTTGTTTTTTATGGCAGTGCCTAAGGCCCAGCTGAGATCAGGTCCTGTTGTGCTAGACATTTAGGCTTTGTCTCTAGAGAATGGCAGTCTACACAAGGACAGACAAAGAAAACAGTGTCTGAATTTGGGTGGTGGGGGAGAGGAAGGGGGATAAATAAGACTTGGAAACTGGGGAGGGAAACATTTCTCCCATGAAAAGAAATGGTCTTGTTCTCAGTTCTCTTGTGGAGAACTCCCCAGAGCTAGGCCACCTCCCCAGCAGCAGGACCATCCTCTTTCTCAGCTTTCTGTGAAAGTGCAGCCTCTGTGCTCCATCACTGATGCTTCCCAAAATAAGAATTCAATGCCTTTTGGGGGAAGAGAGGTTAACAATTTGCCAAGAGCAAGATCCTGAAAAGTACAAGGAAACAAAATGCCTGAACTCAAGGTTTTCTATGATAGTATCAGAGTAATTGTGGAATAGCAGTTACCCATGCAAAGAAAGGAGATGTATGGAAAATGCAGCACTTGCAGCAGAGTATGGCCATAAGTAGTTCCAGGCAGTCTGATATGTCGCCTTTTGGTAGCCCTGTATTTTGGAGAGGGAAGAGATTAATCTTACATGCATGCATAGGGTAAGCTAAAGTGACTCCCTGCTGAAAAGATAAACACTATGCCGCTATATCATCTGTCTAACGGGTTTAGGTAATCCCTTACTGTGCTGCTTATTTATTTTAAATGGTGTTGTATTGTATAATGCACGTTTGTTTGTAATGGAGGGTCTGCAAATCTCAGCTTTTTGCCCAAGGGCAGCATTACTCTTGCTCTTGTTTCATAGTTGGTTTATTCCTAATGGAAAGGAATAAGTCTCACAATGATAAATTTCTCATATGAAGTGTGTGGAGATTGACAGTTCTTCTGCATATCACCTCATTAATTTGTCTTGTTAACCTTTATTTAACATCAGAAGATCAGCCTCGCTGATTATTACCAGCAGATCTGTGCTTGGTGCCTGCTCTGGCTTTGTTTGATTAAGCTTGAAGAGACAGAAAGGAGAGTCAGAAAGTGAAAATGTTTAAATATTGGGACTTTGACTTACTGCACACTTAATGGTGCCTTCCTGGAAGATGACTGGCAACAGAGGCTGCCAGCAACACAGCCCTTCTCTATGATGAATGTATTAATTGGGGTGTTGCTGTTGATGTTCCCACAGTACAAGACTTAACTCACTGAAGTCTGCTGAGTCTAGGCTGTCTTTCCAGTCTGTAAGGAACACCAAAGGCCAAATACCAGTCTTCAAAGTCAATGTCCTAAGTGAGATAACCAAGCAAGCTGAAGGGAAATCACATGCTTACTGCCATGTAGCAAAAACCCTGAAAAGATGCTTGGGCAAAGTGTGTAGCCGTCTTATCCAAAGACTAAGCCAGAATGAGTGGAAGCAAATCCTTAGTTGCCTGACTATGTGCAGAGTATTTTCTGCAATGTAAGAGAAGTACATTTTTGCTGAGGCATCTTACCAGACGTTTTTGCCTCAATAGCTTTCCTGTATTCACCTTCTCTTCTAATTCTGCTGATATACCTTTTTGTTAGAGCAGATGGAATCAGCTACCCCAGTAATTCCTGCTTGCTCTTTTGAGGTCTATGTGGATGAGCTCAGTTATCACCTCAGTTATCACCTCAGTTATCACCTAAAGGTGACTGTCCCCTTCTGTTTCCAACTGCACAGTCTGGGTCTTCTCATTGTCTGGGTCTCCATGACAGGTAAAAATAAAAGGCAAATCTTTTTGCCCTTTTTCCCCCCTTCTTTCAGGTTTCCATAATTTGCTCAAAATAGGGCCAGTTCAGCTTCCTGCTGAACAAACATCTTTATCGCTGACATGGACAGTGGGGTTGAGTGCACCCTCAGCAAGTTTGCTGATAACACCAAGCTGTGTGGTTGGGTGGATACACTGGAGGGAAGGAATGCCATCCAGAGGGACCTTGACATGCTCGTGAGGTGGGCTGATGCCAACCTCATGAAGTTTAACCATGCCAAGTGCAAGGTCCTACACCTGGGTGGGAGCAATCCCAGGCACAGCTACAGGTTGGGCAGAGAAGAGATTGAGAGCAGCCCTGCAGAGAAGGACTTGGGGGTGGTCGTCAATGAGAACATGAACATGAGCCGACTGCAGTGTGCGCCTGCAACCCAGAAAGCAACCGTATCCTGGGCTGCATCAAAAGGAGCATGACCAGCAGGTTGAAGGGGGTGATCCTGCTCCTCTGCTCTTCTCTCCTCACTTGAAGTGTTGTGTGCAGTTCTGATGTCCTCAACACCAGAAGGGCATGGAACTGTTGGAACAAGTCCAGAGGAGGGCCACAAAGTTGAGCAGGGGACTGGAGCATCTGCTGGATGAAGACAGGCTGGGAAAGTTGGGGCTGTTCAGCCTGGAGAAGAGAAGGCTGCGTGGAGACCTCATAGCAGCCTTCCAGTATCTGAAGGGACACAGGGATGCTGTGGAGGGACTTTTCATTAGGGACTGCAGTGACAGGACAAGAGGTAATGGGTTCAAACTTAAACAGGGGAGGTTTAGATTAGATCTAAGGAAGAAATTCTTCCCTGTGAGGGTGGTGAGGCACTGGAATGGGTTGCCCAGGGAGGTTGTGAATGCTCCATCCCTGGTAGTGTTTAAGGCCAGGTTGGACAGAGTCTTGTGTGGCATGGTTTAGTGTAGGGTGTCCCTGCTTATGGCAGGGGGGTTGGAACTAGGATGATCTTAAGGTCCTTTCCAACCCTACCTATTCTATGATTCTATAACAAGTTTAAGCTTCTAGATTTTAGAGAAACCTCAAAAAAACTTTCAAAAAATACTGAATTGGGTTTGTAATCTTCTGGGGAGTGTCAGTGATGCTACTTGCCCATGTATGTCCTTGTTCAATACAATGTAGTTCATTAATTGGCAGCCCGTTAATGCGCTGGCTGCTCTTGTAGCCTGCTATTCATCACTCTGGTACTCATTTCCGAAGCTGTCATTTCCTGCAGCCTTGTGCAGGCAGCTCTTTGAGGCTCAGCTCCTGGGGTCACTGTAGAAACACATCTTGAATGGAGCTTAGGAGAAAAGCGGTGAAGGGTGTTGGAGGGAGAGCAGAGCGTTCGGTTTGGCTTCCATCCGTATTTGTGATAACATACCATATGGGCTATGATCTTGCCAGATCTAGCTAATAAATAGAGCTGGACAGGAGTTGTATTTGGACAGCAGAGCTTCAAGGAACAGCTGGGGTATAGAAATGGCAACTGTAAGACAGTTATCTGAGTGCTGCAGAGAGATGTTGCTTTGCACACTGTGCTGGACACTGTCACACTGAGGTGTCTCCGTTCCTTTAGCAGGAGTATTGTGGTTCAGAAGGATCCCATAAGAGCTGTTTGTAAAAGGCAGTGTTTTTTATCGGGTGACTCAGCTATGCTTCAGACTGAAATATATCACTGTTTGGTTGCTTTAGCCTCTGATTGGTGCTGGATATAATATAGTCTTTGTTCCTTGCTTCAGGCTCTTGTCCAGTGTTGCTTTGTTCTGCCCTGAGATAACTGAAGTCTGCTTTGGAGGTGGAAGATGTATTTTTCCTTAAAATACAGAATTCATGTGTGATTTGACTCTAACACCTGGAATATTACTGGTACTCTGCTAGGATTGTTTCTAGTCCACAGAGTCTCTTTTTCCTGACTGTATGTGGGTTTCCCAGTAAGTTACATAGGGTTTCCCAGTTAGAAACTGGCACTGTTCTCTACAGACTTCAGAATAAGAAATAAAAACAAAAGCAACTTTTGTCAAACTGTGCAGGAAGTAAATATTGGCTATTCTCTGCTGCCTGTGAAACCCGTTTCCTATCAGCTGGGGCTGGGGGTCTGTAACTCTTTTAAACCACTAGGAAGTAATTTGTAATCTTTGGACAAGATTACTGTGAGGCCCATTTGAAAGCTTATTCATGTTTTCCTGAAGAAAGCTTGGACACAGAATGTGTTTGCTTTAAGATTAAGTCCTGTGAATGTAAAGGAAATTACTTGTGAGCTTGACTGTTGCACCCTGTTGGCTGACCACAGAAAACACAACCCCACAACTGGTAATGACTAATAGAGTCTCCATTGGCTCCTAGGGCTGAGGTCCATATGCCCTGTGGGTGGAAAACCATCTGTTTGCATGCCTCTGCTGTAATCAGTTGTTCACGGCTCTGGAAAATCTGCTGCAGGAGCGGGCTGTACTTGCTGAAGGCAGTGGGTTTGCCCATCTCTGTCTATTCTGCACTGTGTACTAGAGTCCTCCTCTGTCCATGCCCCAGCCAAACCCACTTGTGGTTTGGAGCTCTTGTAAATTACTGATCTATATAAACATGATGCCTATAGCATCTCTTTGGCAGGTTCATTGAAACCTCGGATCTGTAGGTTTCAGCTTTTAAATGATGGGCTGCTGGGAAGGAATTGGGCTTTAAGAGTGATAGGAGATAGATTTATTGCTTAACTTTCCTACCTGAGCTACATCTTCCTAACAATAGAAACACAGAAGGAGAGAGAGATCAGAAGTCCCTTTGGAAGTAGAAGATTAAAGACTCTGGGCTATGCCATATGAACTTACATGAGCAGGGAAACTCTACTGAGTCATTAGTAGCAGTCAGTATCTTCACTGCTCAGCTTTTGGGACCTACTGGAGTAAAGAAAACTTTGGGGTAAGGGAAGGAAGAACAAACGATACTGTCCAGTACCATGTTTTGCTCATAGAGATTTAGTGTACTTTTATACTGGCTATTAACTGTGTGTGCCCTCTAGCAATCTTACATTGCCTTGTGGTTACTAAAATCACAAAGACTTCATCCTTGAAGGATGCATGTAAATCCATGGCTTTCCGAGAGAAACAGAATTGCAAGAGAAGGTGGAAATTCATACATAGTTCTGTGACCAGAACTTGAGGTTGCACAGGAAATCCTGTTTCTAAGCAGATCTGATCTGAAAAGGGAAAATCTGCATCAGTAAACAGGTATTTTCTGAGTAATACCTGAGTTGGTACTGTGGGTTGGATGGCAGAACCATTATGGCAAGTCAGTAACCTCTTGAAAGGCGTTGAGTTATGGGTGGACCTAGTTATATTCCAATTACTGTACAGTACTCGGCATTCAGAGGCTAGCAGCTGCATCCAGGCTGCTTGCACAATATAGTATGCCCACCTAAAGATAGCTTTGTTTCTTGTCATGATTGATGAGATATTTCCTCTGAGTAAAGCACTCCCTCTCTTTAGTTTTTGTTCTGGCTGTAAGCCACAAACATGTTGGGCTATGTGGAATGCAAGCTTGCATTGCACAGACAATTTCAGCGTTAGGTGTTCTTGAAATCAAGTAAAGCAGGAAGGGAAAGATTATTTTAAATTTATTTTTGAAAGGCATTAGAATGTTTGAGACTTGGCAAACCTTTTTTTGCAGCTTTTTGGGTGCTGGCTGGCCTGTAGGGCTGGTGGACTTCATTGCTTTGTTGATCCCCTAATTTCAGTGGCATGGGGATGCTGGCCAGCACCTTTTGCATGTCAGCTGAGTGTATTTTAGAGTTGGCCATGGGTAGGCTTAGCAAGTGATGCTTTCCTCTGCTTCCATCTTGGCAACCCCAGGATTCTAGACAGTTCAGAAGAAGCTGGTGACCTGGAGTGTGATGGAACTCAATCTGGGATTTACAGGCAATGTCCAAGACTTTTCCATAACTGATAATGTAATAGGTAGTGCATTTATTCTCTTCCTTTAAGGACATAACTTGTGTAATTTGTACTGGATTCTGTGATGGTTTTGTGGATGCATGTGCCAATTCTTGAAAACGTGTTTGGCAGATTCCTTCATTCCAGCTGTGTCAATACACAAATCTGTGGTCCTTATTTTTAAAGAGGGAGGGAAAACCCCTGGGTAACAATTGGGCCATAGCAAATAGCTTGCAGATACAGCACTTGGAGTTTGTAACTATCAGTTTGTATTATCAGAACTCAAAGACAAACTGTTGTGCTTTACTTAATACGTCTCTCCACACACATACACAAGAAGTCACAACTGTAAAAGGAGATAAATATATTAAGTAATTTGCCAAATGTGTACCTCTGGAAAGCTTGTCACCTACTAGCTTGAACACATGCAGCAATGTGGTATTTCCTAGCTGTCTAATACTCTGAATATCCATCGTCTCTACTAGTGACCTAACCCATAAAGTATTAGAGCTGAGTTGTATATTATCCAGTGTTCTCTTTTCCCATGAACTTTTCCCATGTTCTGAACGCTTCTACTTTTTCCAGAAGTATGAGGAAACACGGTTCCAATCCCAGTAGAAGACTAGGGTTATATGTACTTGAATGCAGAGGTCAGGGTGTGATTTTCCACATATATACATGTGTGTTTATGCATATAATGTGATGTGAAACCAATCCAAGCAAGCATCTAGTATAAGCCAGAATCTGAGATGCACTTTGGGACTCTGTATCAAGCACTTATGTACACACCTAGTCAGCTGGTTTTGGTCCAGGAAAAACCTGTGTGGTACCAATAACTAGGATATTTATTAACATCTGGTGAGCCCTATGTGCCAGCCAGCCCTGCAAACACAATAACTGGAATACAGCAGCAAAGAGATATGCTAATGCACAGCTGAGAAGTCTCCATCTATGAATGCCAAAAGATAACTAGTAGAGGTGAAAGAAGACAACAGGCTGGAAGGATTAGGATAGTAAATCCAAAACTATATAGACTTGAAACCACTAGTCACCTTAATAGCTAGTTATTGCAGGAAAAAACTCTATTCTTCCCCCATGTGTTACAGTACCTAAAGTTTGGGATTCACTTCTACTTTCCTTGAATTCAGTAACACCAAAGCACTACAACAAATGTGATTCCCTGTGCTGCTGCTGAACCCTAAGCATTTGCAGATCAGTGAAGAGCAAACCATGGTATCATCAGTTTGCATTTTGTTCCAACTTTTAGCGCCATAAGGCAAAAGGCTGTAGATAGCCAAAAAATATCAAGAATCCAGCCTTCTTAAAGTCCCCACCTCCTGCTCTCCATTTTCTCTCTCACCTCAGAAAGGCCTCAAGTGTTTCCACCACCAAGTTAACCAAAACCTGCTGCAGCCTGTACTCTGATGAGAACATAGTTCTGCTTTCAGACCCTCCCTAAGGAGAGAAAGAAAAGTTTCCAGTGGCACTGCATGTGTGCTTTGTGTTGTCAGGGTTCCTTAAGTGATGCCATTAAGATTTGGTTGCTGTTATGTTTTCCCATAGATGTTGGTTGCTGTTATGTTTTCCCATGTAGATTTTATAGAATCATAGAATAGGTAGGGTTGGAAAGGACCTTAAGATCATCTAGTTCCAACACCCCTGCCATAAGCAGGGGCACCTCACACTAAATCATGTCACACAATGCTTCGTCCAACCTGGCCTTAAACACTGCCAGGGATGGAGCATTCACAGCCTCCCTGGGCAACCTATTCCAGTGCCTCACCACCCTCACAGGAAAGAATTTCTTCCTTATATCCAATCTAAACTTCCCCTGTTTAAGTTTGAACCCGTTACCCCTTGTCCTGTCACTACAGTCCCTAATGAAGAGTCCCTCCCCAGCATCCCCATAGGCCCCCTTCAGATACTGGAAGGCTGCTATGAGGTCTTCATGCAGCCTTCTCTTCTCTAGGCTGAACAGTCCACTGGAACAAGGCACAGGAGTGTGCAGTCTCTCTCCCTTTCTTTTTCAATGTGTTCTTTCTTCACTAAATGACAAAAGCATTGCTCCAGTTTAAGTTCAGAGGGGAGCTTGCTGAGCAGAGTGTAGCCTGTAGTGTTTGTAATTCTTAACTCAGTTTTTAATGCTATGGTAGAAAACCTGTTCCATAACTCTTATAGAAGCTCTAGTTTCCCATGTTGGGCTACTATGAAAGGAGTGACAGGTATGATCTTCTGTCACATGAAAAAGTGAACAACTTTGCCCTTATCACAGTGCTGTGGGGCTCTTGAGCTATTTCATCAGCAAATTAAAAAAACCTCTTGAAGTTCAGCTCTAACTTGGGGTGGTGAGTTTTATTCCTGAGCTTCTAAAGCTGCACTCAGTACCTGGAGTGCAACCACAGTAGTAGCAAGCAGGACAGCAACCTTCATTCTTGGCTGTGAAAGCAATCAGGCATATTTGTTTGGGCTTGCAACACTTTGCAAAATGAGGCTCCCATGGGAAGTGGGATTATGCATGCAAACCCTGCTCCGAGCATGTAGCTTTAGGATGTGAACTGGTTACAATGACCATAAAACATGGTTGAGCTAGAATCCTAGTATGTGGCCCAATCTGCTTTGGGTATGGCACATAAAAGGCTGTGAACCTGTGCTGTGGATCTTAGTTGTGTTAAAGTAGGATGTCTGCCACAAGCACATTTTTCTTCCTTGAGGATGTCTTTGTTTCAGCCCCACTTCCATCTTTAAAACAAGACAAATATTGCTTCATGGTTGAGTGGTGGCTGCAGTGAAGTCTGCAGTGCACACAGGCTTGGAAACACTATGTGTTCAAAGATGAAAGCTGCCTTTAATATTTCACCAACTTGAATAATTCATCCTGAGATGACAGCCTTGGTCTGCTGTGCAGTGACTCACACACAGACTTCTGCAGCCCAAATTGTAGTCAGTTCCACTCTAGGAAGATCTGTTGCGTACATCTCCGTATGTAAAAGAAAGACACCTCTTCTGTGAGTCTAAGGACAAAATGCGCAGAAATCAGACACTGGCCTTCATATAAATTCAAAGTTTTCAACCCAGCACCTTTGCCAAGTGTGTCGGGCTGAAGGATCCTTTTACAGAGAGCAGAGCCAGCATGTGCAGTGATAGTATCTAACAGTATATGGACACTGTAGTGTATTTTTAGGAAGTGGGTGTGAGAATATGCTTACTGCAGAAAATCCCTCTTGCAAAATGCTACTTCTGAGCCTTTATATTTCTGCTTATGTATGTTCTTTGGAGGTCTGTCCAAGCCAATTTCGACTGATTTCCTTATGTGTATCAAATGTACATGTACTGTGTGGGAAAAGCTCTAGAGGGGTGGAAAAAGCAGGGGCCTTCATCTGCGTAGCAATACGCTTACCTTAGCTGTTTTTTAATGAAGCAGGGCACATGTCTGGAGGAAAGTAAAAAGCTGTTGGCATGAAAGATTCTGTGTGCCAGGTCTGGAAGTGACCTGATTGCATCTAGTACTGCTCTGTAGGACAATTTCAGTTGTCGGATCAAAATAACCCTCCCTCAAGAGTTAGTTCCAAGGCAGAAGGAGCAGCTTCCTGAAGTCCAAAGAGCACGTGTCAAATGTGCCAGACTGCTGCTTGAGTGGGATTTTTCCAAGACTCTTGAGAGGTGGAGTGTTGTTTAGGTATTTGTTTAGAAGAATGGGTAGTCCACTCATGCAGGAAAGATTCCTGACCACTTCTACAGTGTTGCTGTCGTCTTTGTTTACTTTAGTTAAGCTCATAAATTGACAATCAAAGTCTATAGAAGTTAATGGCTGAGAGGAGAATTAGGAACCAGTGTCCAGCATGATCATGCATTTTCACTTTAATTTGATTTGTAGCTTCTTATGATTAGGTAGGCTTCAACAAGAACAGCTAGGTTTCCTGTTGGTGTGGAGAAAGGGTCAATATTGAAGTGTGGATGTGTGAGGATATGTGTAAACTTGCCTAAAAGACAGTCCTTTAACTATGCTCTAGTAGTTTCCCATGGTGCAGGTTGTGGATAACACTTGCCTTAAGTTTTTTTGCTTTTTTGGAAGCCTTTTGGTGAGAGGACTATGAATAAAATTAAAAGCAAGAATATGATTTTTACAATCGTAGTATTTTAGTCATTTATTCACTCGTGTGACCAATGTATTTGGTAACCATCATCTTGCCATGTGTATGTATATGTGAAAAGTGGAACCTTTTCTCTCTTGGTGACTGCTGTAGCTCCATACTGAAAATACCTGAGGGTTATTGGAGTCTAGGTGGATTCTGAGTATAGAGTCATCTTGGCTGTTGCAGATAGGGATGCTGACAGATGCCAACCAAAGGGTCATGAAATGTAGTAAGAAAATTGTATTTCTACCTTAAAAAAAAATCATATTATTGGATTACTCCAAATCCTGCCTTAATACTAATGTAGCAAAGCTCAAGCTGAGCTTGGTCTGTGCACAGTGGCTGCAATTCCTTCTGTGCTTTCTGTGAGATTCAAAGGTCCTTTGAATCCTCATCAGGGATGAGGGCTGATGAGTCTCGGTCTAGACATCCATGCCACATCAGTTTCAGAGCTGTGTTTTGATGTGTGAGAGGTAAAGGCTTCCATAAGGGTTAACACAAGCTGTAAGGCACTGCCTAATTTTTACAGATGGTGTGAGTGCAAGAATGAACCTCAGACTGGCTTGGCAGTGCACAGAGATAACTTTACATAATTCTCTGCAGATGTTGCTGCAGAATGGTTTTAATAATGGATTGTGAAGTTGAGCTCATTTCCAGCATAGAGGGAGAACTCCAAATAAATGCAATGTTTTGTTCACTGTTTCAAAAGCAACTTCTCTAACAACATTTTTGTGATGCCCTGGATGGGGAAAGATGGTAGGGGAGGGGACAAGAGATTGTTTGCAGAAAGTGAGGATTATAATGGCACAAACTAAGGCCAGTCTGTCTGCAAACTGTGAACCCCTATGAACTTGGGGATGGAGAAGGAGGAGAAAGAGTGGTGGACAAATGGCAGCTACTCTAGTCCTTCTAAAGAGGGGATGATGCAGAGCAAGTACTTCATGATCAGCTAGGCAGAGTTCTGCAGTTTGCAGCTGTCATGCATGGACTGCATTGTGGAACTTGTCTATGCTTCAGCCATTTTCTGCTAGGAGTTTAATTCTTGCACTGTATTTTAATTTCCTGGCTTAGATGTGCCATCATAATTCAGGTTTTTGCCTCATAGGGAGTGAGCTAACTGCAGTCTCTGCTCAGCCACTCTAAGACCGTGAACATCTTGCTTGTGAGCATCACCCAGTTTTGACTTCTCTGCTGGCAGGAGTGCTTCTGGAAGTCTTTCAGGCTTCTCAGTTGTTCAGGCTGTTTAAGCCAAACACACTTTGTGTGCGTGTGTATGGACATGCCAGTCAGTGAGCTGCATTAAAGTCTTTCTTTTGCCCTTCTGAGAAGCAAGCTCGAAATGGAAGAAGAGAATTCAAAAGCAGAGACTGGTTTTCTCTGTCTGGACAGATGCTGCTAATTTCTCAGTAGCTGAGGAGGTTTCTCAGGTATACTTTACCCTGCACATAGTTTATAAAGGGAATCTTTAGAAACAAGTGATAGATTTCATGAGCTCTGTGGAGATGAGGAGCTTCAACCTAGATGAAGCCTTGAAGAATCAAAGCAGCTTAAAAACCTCACTTAGACTGTTACATGCTCTGTCTGCACACTGCAATGGATTTGGTTGAGTTACTTGACTATAACATACCTCAATTCTGACTTCACTTCCAGCCAGTATGTGGGAGCCTGTTCTTAAGATCAGTGGAGTTAGGAGGTTTCCTTGCTAAGGCTTTTTAGAAGCAGTGGGGAGATACGTGTATGCATGCCTAGGGGTGGTGGTGAGGGGTTGCCTTTTAGCAGGCAGCTGTGTTTAGATGGTTTGGATGGAGGCTCAGCTACACTATGGCCCCAAACACAAGACCATAAACTCAGCTCTGAGGCCACGATGCAGCTCAGTGAGCCAAACCAGAGGAGGTGTATTGTGAAATGGGCTAGAACTGTGTCACAAGTCTGGGTGATCCAGGCCTCCAAAGACGTTTTTACCATGGTTTGAATTTGGCCTGAGCACATGTTCTTAAGTGTAGGCAAGTTCTTTTTGTGCAATTGTGTTTAATTTCTTTCTGTGGAAGAGTTTACATAAACTATTCCAGTCTGATTTATATCAGCTGAAAGCCAACTTCTCACATTTTGTGCCAAATTATGAGTGTGTGCTAAACTGTGTTTGCTATGCATGTCGATACATTGCTAGAGAAATAAGGAACAACCATGGAGATGTGTGTTTGAAATGGTCTGGCAGATCCTGCGTGTTCGCTGCTGTGGGCTTCATGGCAGGAGAATCCACCTCCTGCTGAGGGGGGAATAACTAAATTTAGCTTTCCAACCATGAGTCTTGTGAAGCAAAGTTTCCAAACCTCTACTAGGCCAGAAAATAGAGAGCAGTGTCTGGGGGTTGAGAGTAAATAGAGCTACATAGCAGCTGTGTGGTGGCAAGTGAGGGGTTTGTTGCTTGGGGCACATTATCTCCCATCCATGGGCCCCAGAGAAGAGAAGGAGATTTTGTAACTACTGTTTTCTGGTAAAATCTTCCATGACAGGATTTGGAATGAACTTGGATGGCTTTTAGTATGAACACTTGATCATTGCTGAGGTACTTTTTGTCTTCAAAGACAGTTGCATGTTGATAGAATCCAGTGGAGCTTCCCTTCCCTTGTTGGGCCCAGAGCTGTGGCCTCCTGGCTGTGGCTATCACAGAGCTTGGGGCTTTGCTCCACCATAAATTAACTGGGCTTTGTGCCCCATCTATTTACAGATCAAGCTGGCTTGTCCCTGCTGCAGGCTTGGGAATCTCCATTGAGGTTTGTTGGGTTTATGACAGCCACCAAGGTCTGTAAGCTGTTTCGAGGTGCATGCTTAGAAATGCTGTTTTTCTCAGCTCCCTTTGGGGGAGCTGGAAGACTGGGGTTGAACAGTAGTTTGCATTGGCCTGACAAAGCAACTTGCATTTTTGGGGGAGACTGGGAGATTTTGGAAAACAACAGAAATGGTTTACCTGCTTGGCTTTCTATGGTCCTGTATCTTAACCCTGACCTTATCTGAATGGAGCAGAATCTAGTTATGCTCATATATGAGGGCAGCAAGCTCTTGGATGAGTGAGTCTACATCAAAACCAGTGGAGGATTCAATAAATCAATGTAGCTAGCAAGAAAAGAGGCAAAGATAGTTATGGTTGGGATGTATTTACGCTAAAGATGGCTCACCTATAAATTTTATCCAGGGATGTGACCTGAACATTAATTGCATAGAGTTGGTAAATATTGAAGATTTTTGTAGATAGTGGTAGAAGCCTGGATGTTCAGGTGGGAAAGCAAATAGCTGGTGCTTATGTCCTGAAGTCACATTTCAGTTAGCTTTTCTCTTGTATTTCTGCTCTGCATAGTACTTCCCAGCTTCCCAGGGAATTGAATTCAGGTCATGTTTGTTAAACAACAGCTGTGGTGAAAAGTGCTCTAGAAGCACTTCTTTTGTATCCTGTTTTGAACACACAGAGAATATGCTTCCCAGTTATGCCTGTGAAGGGCATGTGCCCTTCTACTGAAGTCTTGCCTATTTCCATCTTTTGACTTCTGTGACCCCATCTATATATGTACAAAGTGTTTTGATACTGTAGATGTACATGTCACGAGACTCGCTTTGAGAAATTGAATTGGAGAACTCAAATCAGAGCTTTCATGGATAGACTTCAGGTTTCTTAACATGAATTGAGTGTTTGCTGCATTGTACCCTTTTTCCATATGAGTTCTGCCTGCCCATTTAATTTACTGCTGTGAGAGTATCTTATAGAAATTGTATAATAGAACTAACCCCCCTCTCTAGGGGGGTTACAATACCTAAATACTCAAAGCTGCTGACTGCGTTACCTCTTCTGGAGCATCCTGCTATTCTTATTCCTCTTAATATTGAACGAGCAATGTCCTTTACTTCTTTTTGTAGGTTGGTGGTTTGTGAGCACAGCAGAGGAGCAGGGCTGGGTCCCTGCTACATACCTGGAATCCCAAAATGGAACCAGAGATGACTCTGACATCAACACATCCAAACTTGGGGAAGGTATGGAAAGCTTTTTGTTATGAAGAGGAAACTGGTATTGCTTGCTTTCTACTTTATTCCTCATAGGAAAACTCAAAAATTCTTGCCACCACTTGTGGCTGTTCATCTAGTGCAATAACCTCTTCTCTTGTATCAGTAAAATTGTTGCAGAAGAAATTGAAGTACCATGCCTGTAATCTCTTTGTGAGCAGCTTAGGTTGTCAGTGTGACTAGAGATTCAAAAGCTGAAATGGTGCTCATTTTAATACCCTTTAAAAATCACACAAACAACTCATGTGCAAGTCCAACCACTATGTTCTGGTAGAGATCTCGGACTTTCATGCTTATGGAAGGAGAGAACTTGCATGGCTTGTTTGTAGAAACTATACAAGTGAAAGCTTTTAACTGGAAGAAGATGCTCAATAGAGCCACAGGCCATTGAAAGAGTGAGATTTAACTTGAATGGCTGATTCTCATTACTATTTTTTTTAATTAATCTTTGAAACTAGTTTCACTGCTGTTTGCTGTGGTCTATGATTGTGTGGAAAGGTAATTTTATTTCATATGGTCTCATTCTGTTAGAACTGAGATGCCATTTGTCATGTATATGCATTTAGCTGTGCTGGTTTTGGCTAAAGGTGCTAAATTCAGGTTCCAGAAATGGAACAGTACAACCTCACATGTTCCTCTGTTCCATTATGAAAGACTAACCACATCTTAATAGACTTCTCATGTAGCAACTGTGTACAAAGGACACTTTTATTGTTATTTTCTCCATTCTAATGAATCTCTTGCTAAATTTCTGGGTGCTCTTGATGTGACAGTTATGTAAAACGTATGTGAAAACTCAGCTGACCTTTCCTTACAAGCAGGAGAATTAGAGATGTGTAGGGGTGGCCATCTGTCCATTAAGATAGCACACAGGCAAAACATAACTTTGTGCTGGGCCCCAAGGGTTGACATCTGTGGCTTATTGAAATCTTTGGCTCTGTAGCTCATTTTTTTCCCTGCTCAAAGCTACCCATATCCTGGGTCACTTAGGGTTTAGAGACAGACTGGCTGTAGACTGGTAGGCAAGTAACCAGTCTGGTATGATGCAACATCCTAGCGGATGCAAAAACAGTTAGTAAAGTTTCCCTGTTAGTAAAGAACAAAAGCTTACTGCTCTTTTCTGAAAGAGTTGAAGAATGCCCTTGTCTGTTGGTTTGTAGCTTCCTCCCTTTTCCTGGCTCTTAAATATGATGTATGCTTGACAGCCTTATTGCTTTCATTTCAAGCTCTCCTCTGGCTTTCTTGTTGCCCTCTGGAGCATACTCTGCACGGCAGTCTTTCTGGGTAATGGAAGTTGCCATACAGCAGTCTTTCCTGGGTAATGGAAAATCCATGAGGTGTTCCTTATCTTTTTCCTCTTGGTCCCCTTTAATCCATTATACTGCTCTCCTCAGCTATGGTCAGCAGTCCTGCTCCCTGCCTTACTCCAAATCCAGATATGCTGAAACCTGAGATTGTTCTTCCCTTTCCATCTCAGTGACAAATGTAATTGCATTACCTCAACTGCTGCTTTGATGTGCCCCAACTTTCACTTGCTTTTCTGTAACTTTTTCTGTTATCAACCACATAAGCTGAGACTTCTTTTGTTCTCTGTTGTGTGTCCTGTCCCTGCCCCCCGCAGTTCTTTACTTGGACTGCTCTTCTCCTCTACTAACAGTTGCTTCATAAGAGAGGAAAGAACAACTCAGATTCACTTTCTTTAAAGGAAAGCATAGAAAAGTGTACATTCTTACACAGAAAACTTGCCAGGAGATAGGGCCTCCAGTATAACTGAGGAGGAAGGCACTTTCAGTGCATTAAGTGCCCTAGCCTGTGGGTTTAGTTCTTACAAGTTTCGGAGTGACTCCTGGAGATGCTGGCTTCCTGCAGCTGTGCAGTCTATGCTCTGCCTACTTTGAAAGGGTAGAAATACTAATTCAGGGAGGTTTCTGTATCAGCCTCATTGCCCTCTCCATTTGCAGCAGGCCTGAAACAAGTTCATCAGCCAGGCAGACTCTGAGGTCTGCTCCACTGCAGCAGCCCCTTGTAAAGATAAGGAGGTGCTGACTGCAACTTACTAATAATGCTGCCTCTACATAGCAGTAATATTTCCATGTGTGTCTGTTTGAATAGTCTGTTCCCTTAGAAAGACAAAAGTGTCTCCTCCCTGCACTGGAGCCTGCACAACGTCTTTTGTCAGGATGAGGGCAGACAGTCGACTGCTACCTGGGCCTCTGTTTAGACCAACACTGTCCTACAAGGCTTGGAAAACATTCAGAAAGCAATCTAAAGAAACATTTGCAGCCACCAGAGCTGTTCAAGTAAACATCTTAAAATGGTCTCTGCAAAGGTTTAGACACTTGTTGATAAATAACTTTTCTGGTGACTACCTCTAATATGATCAACTAAGTCCAAGCCTGTGGTCAAGTTGCAAAGTTCAGTATTGCTGAGGAGAAAAAAACTTGACTCCTAAAAAAGCATCATGATGTAACAGGGCTATCACTAGGGGGTTGTCATATGCTTGAAGGAGGAGAGTGTGTGGTAAATCTGTGTGACCCTCTGTGTCCAAGGGGTGCTGCTGGATGGCTGAATCCTCCAAACTCCTGGCGTGAGGAAGGAGCTGTGGGGGACTGCTCTGTGTCGACAGCTGAAGCAAATCCTACCCCTTCCACAGCCCTTCTGCAAGCCTTTAAGTTCAATATCTTTCATTTCTTCCATTCCTCTATAGAAACCTCCTAATACAGGCAGCCTTATCGTGAACTTAACTGTAACTTCTCTCACTGCTATAATCTTTATGTCTAGTGAGGTGTCTTATGTTGCCTTTTGTGTAGTGTGTGTGTAATTGGCAGTCTAATGTCCTGTTGATTTGGAGAAAGCCACCAGGTTAAAGCCATTGGTAAGAAAAACTCTACCAGTAGGGAGTGAAGACAGCTCATGTTCTATGCCACCAGGGGCTTCCAAGAGGATCACTGATTTCCAGCTAAAAACACAGCAATCTATAAGCTTGAAATCCAGCTCCTCTGAAAATCTGTGATTTTTATGTGGCTCACAAGACATCAAAGGGGAATTACAGAGTACCACGAACAAGACACTAGGTCCGTTCAACAACACTCACCACACCTCCAGTTCACTGGGGAAGGTTTAGGCCTTTTAACACAGGAGCAAATGAGGAGAGTGAGCAGGGTATCACTAGCAAAAACAGTAGTGTTTGCACCTTAGTGATAGCTGAAGTGTAATACTTCACGTTGCTTTGTAGCAGCACCAACCACCCTTGCAGTAGTTGACGAACTAGCATGGAAGCCCACAAATGGAAAAAGGGAAGTGTTTGTGTTTCTATGACAGTCCAATAGTTCCTATATTTTTCACACCTTCACAAGAAGGCACTGAATACAGTTCTATGTATGTAATCCAAGAAAAAAGTGGTGTCCTCTGTGCACAGCTGCTCTCAGTGCCATTTCCATAGGTGTCTTGTCTTTGTTTATAATTTAAGTATAAATTATTGTTTCAGTGTGTAACTAATTCTCAGTTCTGGCTTGTTAGCTTCTTGAGCCTGCCCAGTAATTGCAAGGTTAGGTTTTTCCTTGTATTTTGTAATTTGTAATTACAAAAAAATTTGTAATTTGTATTAGAAGCTTGGATTGTGACAATTAGCTGTGGCAGTGATTGAGTCATGTTATAAACAAGGAGACATCAGACGCTTTCTACCTGGCTTCTTTATCTGAGTGTTTCTGCTACCAAGTGAACTCACACAAGACAGTCTGCCTCTTTTATTATTATTATTATTATTATTATTATTATTATTATTATTTATCCCCTAGATTTTGTTTATAATGTAATAATTTGCTTAGATAGGGTTAGAGCCCTATTTTGATTTGATGTCATATGCTATAGACTGAAATCTCCAAAGATCGTGTAACCTAACTAGGAGATGCAACAGCAATGATGTTGATCCAATCTCCTTGGGCAAGTAGTCTTAAGTTGTACAGCTTGTTTTGGGGGGTGTGCATGTTTTGGCTTTTCGGGGTATTTTGTAAGGAAAGCCATAACAAGAGTGGCAATTTATGAGAGTTCTAGGTGGTTTGTATTGCTCAGGCTCAAGAATCTAACTTGTTCCACTATACTGTATAAACTAAACCAAATTGTCTGCATGCCACCTAACTCATTCTTGTTAACAAGACCAGTGCTTGCAAATGCCATGTTTTATTTTTATTCCTCACCTTCCCATCATTTTGTTTTTCCTTTTTTTGTTTTTATTTTTTCATTCCATGTTCCAAACTAGTTTCTAAGCGACGCAAGGCTCACCTGAGGCGCCTGGACCGGCGGTGGACGCTGGGCGGGATAGTCAACAGGCAGCAGAGTCGAGGTGAATTCATAGCTTCCTATGGCACCAGCACCTAAGGGTGCACCAAAAGCCATGCCACAGCTTTGGCTGTGGTGTACCAGGGTCTGCATCTTCGGCACTCTGGTAGAGAGAGGCCAAAGCTCCAGAGTTCAGATGTGTATTTTGTACATGACAGCATGAGGGTGTCTTGGAACCAGGGTTAGGCACCCCAAGAGCTGGAAGCTGATAATCAAAGGTAACTCTGCAGTCTGACTCCTTGTGCTGCCTGGGGAAGCTCACATCTGTTGTGTTTTAACTTTGGGCATATTTGTACTCAGTGTTTCCTACCTCAATAAGGACAAGTGATATTTCAGGGCTATTAAAATGAGAAGAATGCCAAGAGCCATGGTCAGAGATTTGTGCGCTGGAAAAGTGCTTGGACTGGAAAGATGAGAATCATTCCAGTTTCAGCTTGCTCTTCCTTGCAGGCAGTGCTTGATACTAAAGACAGACTCCTTCAGAACTCTTAGGAGCTTTTGGTGTCAGTCCAGGTGTTTAAAATACCACCAGCAGCAGTATCTATTAGCTTTGCTGATCTGATGCTGAGCCTTTGGAGGGGAGAGCACTTTGTGTTCTGAAGCTGTGGTTGGGTGAAGTCTGAGGCATCTTCCAACCCAAGCACTTCTCCAGTGAGTGTGAATCATCTTCTCAAGAGCAAATGTACCTCTTCCTATCCCCTTCTTCTCTTCTTGCAAGATTGCCCAGATGTGGTGTTCATTACAGGTCAAAATGGGAAGAGGTGGGGAGAAGCACAGTTTTCACTTCTGTAACTTTCAGCCATCCTCATCGAGGGGAGGGAACCAAATGTAACCACAAGAGAAGCTTCTGGGTTGAGGAAAAGGTGCCTTTTCCTGCTAAGGAAACAATGTACTTTAAAAGTAGCAAAGTTGTCTTCTGGACTTGGTGGTAGTTCTTCTTGCAGACTTAATGTGTGTGGAGCGCATACAACTTCTCAGTGACCTTTTGCCTTTGCTTCAAAATATGGTCGAGGAAACCAAAATCACAAGAGTGTTCTTCCTACTAGACACCCTGCAGCAACTGGAACTACCCTCCGGAACAAAAGAACCTGTGCTTGTTTGTGGACTGCAGGGGTTTGAGAGCTACTTATTTTGCATTGTCAAGCTCTGCCAGATACTTCCAGGCAATTTTACTGGGATCATTTCTGGGAATCAGTTTTCTAAACAGCTTGTTTACTAGTTTAAACAAATATATCCTTCATATTCATACAGTACTGCAAACAAAACTCCATAAGATGTTAAGACTGCATGATCAGTCCCATAGCAGTCTTGAGGTCCTAAATTGCATTCCCAGGTTTTATCTTTTTCACTTTTATGCCCACCATTTGCAGGCTCCAGCTTCAGAACTGCCTTCTGACAGTGTCTTCTCTGGCGGTCTTCCCCACCACAGGCTCCCCTAATCTCTTCCATCCCTGCCTTTTTCTTGTTCCATAACAGTTTCTTCCCTATTAGGACCAAGCAATACTGGGAGTTTGAGTGTGTTGGAGAACATGTGCTTTATCTCAAACTAAATCTCAGTATTTGAACTTGGCACAAACTGCAGCATCTCAAGGTTTGGGGGACCCTCCATGGCTGAGCTGCTTCTATAAGCTTTCTCCCAATGCATTTTGGCCACAGCTAGCCAAGCTGGCTAAAAACAACCTGGGTAATGTCATCTGAAATAGTAGGTTAGAGAGCTTTAAGAAAAGAAAAGCAGGCTTATTGGAAGTAAAAGAAGTGATTTGAGTACTTGGGGACAGGTTGGAGACAGTGGCTTTGTCATCTGACATAGCTGTAGTCTGTACAGACATTTATGCCTTCCAAAATGTAGTTGTTGAAAGTATGAGTCTCTCTGGGTGTCCAGCTTGCTGTTCTGTAAAAGAGAACAGTTTATATGAGGTCAGAAGAGATTCTTTCTCCCTTCTTGCCCTCATCCCAACTCAAAAGACTTCCTAACAAGGCCAAATTTGGGTGGGTTTGCACTGAAATGACAGATTGCATGAAGTGTACACACACCCCCTGCCAACCTTCAAGCCCCTGCTCCAAAGCCCAGAAGAACTAGAAGAGCTGCTCAAACAGGAGCTTGCCAGAATTGTTCGATGCAGGCGGAACAGCTTCCCCTTCCCCACTTGGCCTCTTTCTTGGAAATAAATTCAATTAAACATTTTGGCTGCAATTCTTCCCACCCAGTGATATTCTGCTCAAGATAGTCCCTGCTGTTGGGTTAGCTCCAAGAGGTCACTGGAGTTTAAAAGCAAGCTGTAAAGGATGCTTCCCTTCTTATTTATGCTTGGGTTCCACTAATAAAGTGTTTTTACCAACTAAGTCTATGATAGAATCACTTTAAAGTGAGAATTGAAGGAGTTACATGTTGTTTCTGAAGACCAGGATTTTCTAAGTGACTTGGATATTAAAAACACTGGGAAAGCCCGAGTGTGGAAGGGAAGGGTGTGTGCTTCCCTGTTACAGACTCCCTAATGGGCAAGAATTATCAAGGATAACATATTTATCTCTACCCTTTGCAAAGCCATTTGAAGAGGCTAAGCATCCCTGAACTTCAGATATTTGAGAGAAACTTTACTGGGTCCATGAATAGGAAACATGAAGGACAAAGTATTGAATATCACGGTAGTGCTTCTTCTTAAAGCTGAAAAAAATCTGCAAAGAGAACAGCTGTAGTCTGTTTTTACAAAGAGAAACAGATGGCATTTGTTGCTAAACTTTCCTCTTTAGAATGGTCCATGGTGTACCCAGATCTAAGAGATTACATTGGTTTATGTTTCTTATGTAGCTGCAGAGCTTGTTTCTTTTACATGTTAAATGTTTGAAAACGCGGTACATTTTCTAAACTTTAGTCTATGCATTACAAAACTGCAGTAATACAAATACAAATTGTAAAGAGAAGTCTGAACCTTTGTCGGTTTCCTCAGTCCTGACACTTTGTCAGACCTCCAGGCTTTAGAGTTCATGTTCTCTTGTGCTGGGTAAAATGGTAATTCTACACATGCATCTATTTGGAACTTCCCCTGGAAGACAATTTAGGATTGTTTACAGGCTAATTTAATGAGAAGTCCTTTGTGCTATTCAATTTTGATTGGGAAAAGTGGGGGTTTACATGCCTGTTTTATATGCCAGATAGCTGACATAAGTTATTGCTGCTTTGGTTTTATGCCCAACACTTTCAACTGGAGCTGTTACAATGCCGGAAAGTACTTTAAAGTTATTCGTATCAACAGTATAGTGCCATGTGGGCTGAATTTCTGCCAAATAGCCTGTTATTTAAGAGTAGCTGCTAGCACAAAAAATAAGCTATCCAATGAAAGAGTTAAAGTTAGAACTTGGAAACTATGTGTCTTCCTCTTACTTGTGTAACTTATGGAGAGCAGGAGCTTGATGGGGGGAGATGGGGCGTAGAGAGAGGTCAGTCATGTAACCCAATAGTCTTTGATACTTGAACCCCATCTTGAATTGGTCTTGATACTTGAACCCCATCTCCTACCCTGGCTGAGTCATTCTGCAACCAGTTTTCTAGCTTTGGCAAGCACCCTTGATCAGTACTGGTGATACAGCCTGGCTGGTGTGGTTCTGCATCCCACCAGAGCTGCTCTGCCTTCTTTGGCAGCACCCTCATTACCCACAGGACTTCTCTCTTTGTTTCCACTGTTTGTTGCTGCTTCTGCTTGACGCTGGTGAAGTGTTTGTCATTTGCAGCACAAGGCTGCTTTGCCGTGCATAAATCAAACCAGCACAGAGCGGCTTCAGACGTGGTTTGTTCTTTTTAGTTTTTCATCTGGGTATTTTTTTTTTCCCTTCTCTGTGCTCCAAGGAAAGTAGTAAATGTTTATTGCCCCTTGCTGGTTGAAGAAAGAGCGTGCGCAGTACAGAACTGTTTAGAAGAAATGTCATTATTGTTCTGTTCTATCTGTTGGCACAAGGTTTTCTGTTGTTTAAAACAAAAAAGAGCGTGAGGGGCCTGCGGATGAGGAACAAAGGCTGAAGAGCTCCTGTCTGCAGATGAACACATTTGATAACTGTGGACAGTTATTTTCTGAGCTGCGTATTTAGACAAGTAAAACAAAGTCCATGTTGGACTAATGCATCGCTTTCTGGAACAGTGAGACTTTTTCCAGAAGCAGGTCTGACAAATGGGGGGTGGAGTGGAGGAGTGGGGGAAGGCGAGCGCAGACTGCTGACTGAGGGGAAAGTATTTTGAAAGAGAATTCTTCTGTGGTTTGGAAGACGTAGGTTTGGAGCTGTTGCATTTTGCTGAGAAATCATTAATTGGCTAATTTCAAACCCAGTGCCCCTCTACCCCCTACTCCTACTGGCATATTGAACAAGGATGGGGTCACAGAAAGTTGGGGGCATGTACAGACACCAGCTGAGCAAAGGAAATTACTCCCTGACTTGACTGGCTCCTGAAGTGCTGCAGATAACTTCCACACTTCTTTATGGAGGCAGAAAAGAGCACTTATAAAATACAGGTGAAGGAGAGGTATGAGAAATGGGGCGCTCAGAACTTGGAAGCAGAAACGCTTGAGCGCTGGCCATTTGCCTGGGAGAGATGAGACTGATTAGGCAGGGCTGGAAACGTGCATGGTATTTTAGCTGCTTAAAGGCAAGGTTCCTGTCCCAAATAGTTTACAGCCTAAACAAAGAGAAGGAAATCTGTGCATCAAAGGAACCTGGGCAAGTGGCAATTTGGCATGCATCTTACTATGACCAGAATGTTTTTCACAGTGGAAAGTGATATTTATTTGGTATTTTTAAAAGCTTTTAGAAAAGGGCTAAAGCCAGCCTTGTTTGGCAAGGCAGGAAGTCAGGGTAGGTAAGGCTTATTTTAGAAAGTATTTGAGAGTTTCAGGTTATTTGGTACCATGGAGGAGGGAACCTGCTGAGGTTGATGAGACATCATAAGAAAGGCATGGGGCTGAGTGAGAAAAGATGGAAGGATTTGGAGGAATGAGAAATACAAAGGGAGCAGAACATGTGAGAGCGTGTAGCTGGATATTAAAGCAAGGCACAGCACAAGCTTGAAAATTTGAGATGGGACAACTGAATTGATATACACTTGGTAGGAATCTGGCTGAGGTACCAGAGTATGTGGTAAAGACCGAAGTCTGGCTGCTATGCCAAGAGCCTTTGGTGAGAGCTCCTTTGAGAAAGTAGCAAAGAAGGCAGGAGATGACTGCAGTAGCTGTACAAAAGAGGTTGAAGGGCCGGATCAGGTGGTGAGGAGCAGCAGTGATAGAGGATTTTGAAGATGTTGAGGAAAGGAACCGTTACCTTGGTGATAGACTAGCAGGAATCTGAAATAACCAGTGCCAAGGGAATCAGGAAGATTTGGAAAGCACTACTGAAGCTCTACATTACAACTCAAGCAGTAAAACTATAGGTCTGCTTTCCTTGACCTGACAGTAAGTATAAATCCAGACAGCCTGAGGAGAGACCAAGTTGCCTTCTCAAGACACCTCATAACTTTAATGTGTAGTGTATGTGTGCACAAACACACATGTAAAGTCTGAAATTCTGGTTTGACAGATGGGAAGGTGACAAGTTTGGTGTCTTGCTCTGTCAAACAGGTACAGTTTCTTTAGGAACGAAGTTTCATCTTTACTGTTCCAAGGCTTTTCCTGTGAGAGAGGTGTCCTAACACATCACCTGATGTGGAAAACACCATGCTCAATCCTTATAAATTCTTTGAGATTCCCCTTTTACTAGTAGACAGAAATACATCAGGTGAAACAAAAGAGAACCTATTTGGTTACTATGCTGTGTAAAGGCAGTGTGAAGGAGTAGACACATCTGCTGGCTCTTTAATTGCAAGCTGCAGCCTTACACAAAAGGAAAAAATACAAATTATCCAGAAATAAATGTCATTGACATTGAGTCCTCCTAAAATGTAACAAGTTAAATATGACATCCCTAGTTTTTCTGCAACTAGTATGTTGTAGCATAGCTATTAACAGGCTGGGTGAGACAGAAGTAGTATTTCAGTCCCTAATGGCTGCAAAGATGACCTTTTACTACTTGATAAGCATTGCCAAGGTGCCTACAGGTAATCTTGCTCTGCTGTAAATCGTGTGACGCTTTAAGAGCTGTAATACAAATCCTATTTATGAAAAAAGTTGCACTTTATTAAGCTGCATCTTAAAATAGGTGGGAAATGTGTGAGTGCACTTAAACTGTGCTAACCTGGGTTTAGATCAAGTTTCATAGGGGTTGCCTTGACTCTGCTTCCAGCAGTCTCAGAAATAGGCCTCTTTCCTCAAAATTAAGTGAAGCTGCATTGAAACTGGCTTGGCTTAATATAGAGAAGAGTTTTACTCAGAGTTTGTGGTGCCACCACTGAAAAAAACATTCTCAGCAGCTCCCCTTCTCCTTTATGCTCATGCAGATCTGCAATGAAGCAGACCAGACTTAGGGTCATACTGACTTTTCCTTGGCCAGGTTGGCTTCAGGTCCATCTCATGGAAGAGCCATGAACTGAGCAAGGAGACATGGTGGGTGCAAGGCAAATTGAAGGAGGGAAAGGGAAATGGGCTGTTATGAGGACATGGGAGCTGTCCTCTGTTGTCCACACTATTCTCCCAGTGATCCACCAGGATCTGTCTCAATGGTCTCAAGCCTTTACTGTCTCTCTTCAGGAGACTTTGGGTAGAAGCAAAGTAGAAGGACCTGGCGAGTGAAGTTGCTAAGCCACTGGCCATCATATTTGAGAGATCATGGCAATCAGGGGAAGTTCCCAATGACTGGAAAAGGGGAAATATAACCCCCATTTTCAAGAAGGAGAAAATGGATGACCCAGGGAATTACAGAGCAGTCAATCTCATCTCTGTGCCTGGAAAAATCTGGGAGCAGATTCTCCTGGAAGGCATGCTAAGGCACATGAAAAACAACGAGGTGCTTGGTGGCAGCCAGCATGGCTTCACTAAGGGGAAATCCTGCCTCACCAATTTGGTGGCCTTCTACGATGGGGCTACGGAACTGATGGACAGGGGTAGAGCAGTTGATGTCATCTACCTGGACTTCTGCAAAGTGTTCAATACTGTCCCACACAACATCCTTGTCTCTAAATTGGAGAGACATCAATTTGATAGGTGGAGCACTCAGTGGATAAAGAACTGGCTGGATGGCCGCACACAAAGAGTTGTGGTCAATGGCTGAGTGTCTGGCTGGAGGCCAGTAACGAGTGGTGTCCCTCAGGGATCGGTGTTGGGACCGCTCTTGTTCAACATCTTTGTCGCTGACATGGACAGTGGGATTGAGTGCGCCCTCAGCAAGTTTGCCGATGACACCAAGCTGTGTGGTTGGGTGGATACACTGGAGGGAAGGAATGCCATCCAGACGGACCTTGACACGCTTGTGAGGTGGGCTGATGCCAACCTCATGAAGTTTAACCATGCCAAGTGCAAGGTCCTGCACCTGGATGGGAGCAATCCCAGGCACAGCTACAGGTTGGGCAAAGAGGAGATTGAGAGCAGCCCTGCAGAGAAGGACTTGGGGGTGGTGGTTGATGAGAACATGAACATGAGCTGACTGCAGTGTGCGCTTGCAGCCCAGAAAGCAACCGTATCCTGGGCTGCATCAAAAGGAGCATGACCAGCAGGTCGAGGGAGGTGATCCTGCCCCTCTATTCTCATGAGACCTCACCTGGAGCTTTGTGTGCAGTTCTGATGTCCTCAACATAAAAAGGACATGGAGCTGTTGGAACAAGTCCAGAGGAGGGTCACGAGGATGACTGGGGGACTGGAACATCTCCGAAGACAGGA
>NDXB01012766.1:0-27213 GCA_002631895.1 Agapornis roseicollis | reverse complement strand
GTTTTTTTTTTTGGGGGGGGGGGGTGGGTTTTTTTTAGATTTGGGGTTTTTTGGTTTTTTTTTTTTTGGGGGGGGGGGCGTTAAATGGCTTTGTTAATCACTCAAGATCAGTATCTAATTTGTTTAACTAATAGGGCTGCATTGCAGATCTGGTTTTAGGGGGAGGGGCAGACCATTTCGCTACTGGTTTACACAAAATTACACATGCCATTTTTTCCAACAGAATTTCAAACCAGTTTGGCTTAGAAGCTAAAGGATATAAAGACTTAAAAATAGCTGGGATCAAGGGGCTGAGTAAAATAGCACAAGAATATCGTGTATTTCTCTGCCAAAAAAATACTACACAATTTATACATTGTTCTTGTCTTTATTATTGGGGTTTTTTGTGGTTTGGGTTTTTTATTAATTTCCCTGGTAACACTGAGAGAGTTGCCTACAGCTAATGTGACTGGTGTCCTTTTGGTAGCTGAAACAACATCCAGGTGCCACTACTGGCTATGAACAGTGCTGTGGTTCAAGCAGCTCTTTGCATCTGAGTGGGGAGGGAGGCTGTTCATTTGGGATCCCTTTGTATTGTGGTGGCAGGAGAAGGAGGTGTGTCTGCACAGCAGCTCCTATCACAGTGTGCAGGGTCCTCTTTGTACCTTAATGTCTTGCGATATAACATACATATATATCCAGTTAGCTACATCTCACTGGATGTGTATCTGAGGCATTGTGGCCCTGTCTCCCATACTTCTCCCCATTTTTAATTGTACGACTATGGTAGCAGCCATAAAAGACTGCTGGAGCTGTTGTGAGATTATAATAGAAGTATTATATTCTTCTGCTGGACAGTATTAAATAGAGCAATACATAGAGTTATCTGCTAGATTGCAGTACTAATAGTAGTGACTTAGTGACTCGTATTAATGTTGTGATTTATTTTAACAATAATGATGAGGAAGTGGTTCATTATTTTGAATTAATGCACTTTAACAATAAAAAAAAACCAAAATGGAAGCCAATGCAGAGAAATAAGTGCATTATTTAAAGGTGCAGTATATAATTATCATTTTCTTGAAGCACATATTTATTAAGAATTAACTTATTTAAAATATTCTAAAGTTTTGTTTAAAGACATTCCCTCTAGGTCATCTCTTTGAGGGGATGTAAAAGCACAGCTCCCAGATCTTCTGCATTGAGCCACTGAATTCTCTGAATATGGTGTGGTGTGACATGAGCCCCTACCTCAGGAGAGGAAAGCAGCACACAAATGGGAGAGCCCTGAGTACCACAGGTATTCACACCTGCATCCAGCAAAGTCAAACACAGAGCAGCTCTCAACTGCAAAAGTCCGTGCAGGGCCTGGGGTGGCAGAGCTGTTTTTGGCAGACAGTTGTGGTGCCATGTCCTTGCATGAGGCTGGTCCCTGGTGGACACAGGCTCAGGCAGATCCTCACACTAACCTGTGAAATGCAGGCCACCTCTGTAACAGTTATTGGTCTGTCCCACAGCTCCCTTTCCACCTTGCTGGCTTGCTTCTCCAGCTCTGGCTTTTGCAGGGAGATGGTTTGCTGAGCTCCAGAAGTGCAGGGGATGATACCTGGTGAGGGTGCCTGCAGCACAGCCAGGGTTTTCTCAAGCAGCAGCCCAGTGTTCTATGTCTCAGTTGCTCCTTTTTCACATCCCAAAAGTTTCGTGGCCCCCTGAGGAGAGGCCAGGACCTGTAGATGGGCTGCAAAGCCACACTTGTGGCTTCCCTCTGCCTCAGATAGGGCATAACCAACCTACTTGATGCTAGAAATGAATGTGGGCCACCATGGCCTGGTGGGAAAGCTTTGATTTGAGCTTCTCTTTATCTGGTGGCTGTTTTGACTGCTTGTGTTTGAAAGGTCACTTTTAAAGCAAATACCCCATCCCCCCCATGCAGTTTTTCCCCCTCCCATTTTACCATTGTCACAGCATCTCTCACCAATCTCTTTTTTTATTCTTCCAACTGAGAGGAAAAGAATTACTTTTTCCATCAGTGAGCAGCTAGTTTTGGTCACCTCCACTGATACCTGAAATAGCAAGCCCTTTCCACTGTTAGCTGTGAAACAGAGTGAAAGGTGTTAAGCTAAATCGGAGAAGCTGACTGCAGGGCAGGAAAACCTGGCAGGGTGCCTCAAAGGTCAGTGTAGTGCTAGAAGTGTTTTAGTTCTTTTCTAAAATGTTAATGTCGCCTTAAACTTCTTTTCTTTTTACTAAATTTGTCGGACCTGACACTGGATCAAGAGCAATATTTCAATGTAACGTACACCTCAGTGAACACTCAATGCAGAAATCAACAGTACTGTTTAAATTTCTCTCTTGTTTTGGTTTATCCTTGAACCAGATTGTTAAGAGCTCTGCAAGGCTTGGGCAAAGCCATTTGCAGCTGAAGGGGGCCCTCCTCCGGGGGGAGAGGCGGCTGCTGGCACTGCGTTGCTCTCACCCGCTGTCCGTGCTTTCCAAAATGTCTTGAATTTGGACCAGCAGAAAATCCAAACTCGAACGTCAGAGAAGAAAATTTAAGAATGTGAAAATTGTGTCTGGCTGTATACTGCAACTTTAATAATAATGAGCACTTCTGAGTTCGTTATTGAGGTTTATATAATGCCTGAAAAGTTTAATTCCTGGTTTCCCTTGTCTACCCTCTCAGAACGCAAGTCATAAGTCTTTGTCAGCAGCCCTTCCCTGTGGGAGGTAATTCCTGTTAATAGTTTTATCTCTTATGCTTTGCAATGGGTGGGTATAGTCATAGGTGCTCATCCTTTGCAAGCCACACTTCTCAAAGTAAAAGATACGATGGGCACGTGTCAGGGTACTTCACTGATGTGTTGACAGGAAGACTTTAAATTGGTGTGTACAGTAATAGCAATACACAATAATGAAGGATTGAAATTGGCTCACATTTACTCTTAAATATGGAATTTCACATCTGCACGGGTATGGCTGAGAAATGGATTTTACCCTTGTGGATATGCACCCCAAAGACTCTTTCCGTTACAGTGCTATAAAGTTTGACGAAGGCATTATATAATTGTTTTCATCACTTTCAGATCTTAATGAATCGTATTTTATTGTAATATATATTCATTGCTTTCCTCAGTTAAAAAGAAAGTTACTGCTTTTATCTTATATGAAAAACAAGGGAATTTGATAAAGCATTCATTATTTTCATATTACTAGTATTAAGAGAATAGAACTAGTACTATTTAATTTTAGATCTTCATAGCTAGCTTGTTAATAACTCATATTTTCCTGTGTTGTATCGCTACTATTTTTTCTATTTTTTCCCAAATACTCTGCATTCTTGAGAAAAAACAAATCCAATGAGTGGATAAGTGCAATATTCATAGAATAAACAGGCCCCTCATCCAGGACTTGGAGTGGAACGTGCAGTGTGAAAAGTTTGCAATTCTCTATTCATGCACTCTTAAGGAAAGGAAAATGCAGGGGAGGGGATGCCTGAATGAGAATAGGACCCTTGGGTAGGTAGGGACTGACAGGATAGCTGGGGTGGTTTGGGGTGGGAATGGCTGCTTTCCATGTAAAATCATCACCTGTTAATGAAACTATAAGGATTATGCAGCATATTGCCAGGATTATGTATAGAATGTGCATTAACATCTTTGTCAATGCAGGACTTCTGAGCTATGCTTGAAACACTCTGTATGCCATCCATGCATGACACTCTCTTCTGGTATGTCTCTGCTGGTTATGTCCTCTGTTACACTTTGGAATCAATGGTAACTTCAGAAGGGAAAATAATTCTGCTGGTGCAGTCCCAGGTTTTGATACTGTATTGTTACTTGTATTTATTGCAAGAGCTATGGGAATATTTTTACAGTTTCTCATTTCTCTTCCTTCCCTGTTGTTAACCTAAGACAAAAAGTCTCCATTTTATCTGGTTAGTTCTCATCTGCAGAATTTCACAGCTGGTTTGTGTATTGATTTCGTATTTCTTGGCTTGCAAAGGCTGATCACTCAGGTCCAAAATAAAGTTGGGCAGAAACTTTGCTTTTCAAAAGAGATTTTGTCTTAAATTCTATTTGAATGGAAGGAGAACTTCCATCTGTCAGAAATAATGTGACTTTCCAGGTAGCAGCAAAATCTACTACCTTTGAAAAACTGGATTGTTTCCTTAAGATGCAAGAGAAATGTGAAAGCCAGAGCATTTGATTCTCTGAGCTCTGGCAAGTACATCTTCTGTGGCTCGTGTCACTGGAGAGGGGGTGTACCTCAGCTTTCTGCTTAATTTTTGTCCTGCTGTTCTTAAGTTTGTCAAAAAGCATTAATATTTCCAGAGACCTTTGCATTCAAAGAGGAAAGCTGAATTCTGCAGCTGTACTGAAATAGTATCAATTACACGATTTTTTAAAAACCTCTAATACTTTGCAAATTAATTTGGGTTTGAAGAGAGAACTCTTATTCTTTCACGTGCTCTTGTCTAACCCGGCAAGAAGTCCACGAGCATCAGTAGAGTTACACTGACAGAAGACCCGCAGAGGAGCAAAGCGCTTTGTGGGCACTCAGCATGGAATGTTCTCAGCAAAAGCAAGCACCATGCACTCAGTTTCTACACCTCCAAAGGGTGCACAGGCCTGCTAAGCCTTGGTGCTGTCATGCCTTGATCCACTTCCCTGCAGGTCTTGCAGCTTTTGAAAATCAGCTGGAGCTTTGCTGCTATTTGCTGGTGGCTTCCCATCACCGGCAGCTCCTTCTCTGGCAACTGTAGATGCTACTTAGCCACATTGCAAAGTGCTGTGTATAAATGTAGTGTTTGATATGATAGATGTCAACAGTACCAGTAAGATGGTCTGAGAGCGAATGTTTGTGTAAGTTATGTTATTTTCATTTGCTTGTAGTTGCTTGGTAGAAGCAGGGACCACCAATGCAGCGATGCATGAGGAATGTGTCTGCACACTTGAACTGTTTGATGGCCCCTGCTAGCTCTGCCCAGTGCTTGCATTTCTCTTTCTCTCCCTCTGTGCTGCTCAGTAGTCATGTCTGTTGTGTGTGTCTAACTTTCAAATAAAGTACTGTATATAGGGCCGGATCCAGAAGCTCCCACAGTCAGTTGACTTTTGGTTGGGATGTAGGTTGATGGTGCTGCTTTTCCTCCTTCATCTTAGACCCAACTTGGAGCAAAGCACAGATGTTTGTAAAGAGGCACCCATAACTCTACTTTGGGGTCTGTTTTGTGGGGTGTGCATGCATTGCCAAGGGTGGAATGATGAGGGGATCTTCTTTTATTGGGTGCCTTCACATCAGGGCTGGGGCTCCGCAGCGATTCCTGGAGTGAAAGCTGTGCTACACTGCTTGCGGGCCTGACGGGCGTAGGCAGAACAAATTAGTTTCTCCCACTTTATAATGTCAGGGCTGGGCTGGTCCCATTAACAATGCTCTTCATTGTTCTCGCATCAAGGTAGCGTTGATTCTAGTTGGAGAGTGCAATTTTTTTGTTTTGTGTTTGTTTTTTAATAAATAAATTTGGTTTAAAGCTTCACACTGGCATTTTTACAGACCTGTTCTTGTCAGCATAAGCCACTACTGTCCTGAGTTGAGACTCCTGTTTGTTACTGAATCAAAATAATTATGGGAATCATGTTGGTAATTTGGAAATAAATGAGAGGTAACTATATTGGCAGAGGAGAGATAGATAAAATATGAGGAAAAATATGTTTCTAATAAGGCCATAAATTATTGGGTCTGATACTGCAGGTGCTTTCTCTGTATAGATGGGTTTAATACATCACTGCTCTGTGTTAGGCTTTTTCATTAGTGAGAAAAGTTGAAGCTTTTCACTCCATGATATACTATGACAATCTGTATCCTGAAGCCAATGATCCACCTAAGAAAGACAAACATACGTTATGTGTTTGTTGTAACTGAGGCAGTTTGTGTGCCTGGGAGTTTACAGACACTGAGGTTCAGCTGATGGAGTGGGCAGCGGTTGCTGTTCCAGGTCTGCCTGCATTTGCCCTCTGTGAAACAGCCCTGTGCCAGTGGCACTTCTGGGAAAACACTGAGTTTGGTGATCTCCCCCTGATGCTCAGGGTTATTTGGTTACAGTGGTACTGTGGTCCCTGCTTGGTGGAGGAGAAAAATAGGGGAGAGAGAATCACTTGGCACTGTAGGAGAATTTTTAAAATACATCATTTAAAATTAAAATAACTGTTTCAGGCTTCTCCAGATATCAAAGCTGGGTTAGTGATGCTGTATTTGATGTCTGAAATACAAGCACTGTGGCAGCTTTCTCCGTGCAAACAGTTCTTTTGTGGTTTAAGAGCTTGTTCTTGAACTGCTTCTGGGTCCCCAGGGAAGTAGTAATAAATAAACAAAATCCCATCATCACCCTTGGCGTTTAGTTGGGGGGGAGGGGAGGAGGACATCAGATTCTGTTCTGACTCTGTGTCCCCTTGGGCATCCAGATTCAGTTTATTTCTGTCCCCTAGGAGCAGGTCAGAAGAGAACAGTGCAGTCACTGGAAGTTAGCCCGTAACAATTAGTAAACTGGAAAAAATAATAGAAAAGGAATTAAAAGGAAACCTATTGAAAAATGAAATATTTCAGTGAATAGCTGACTTAACTATTTCCTGCCTCGGATTTGGGGGGTGGGGGAGTTATAATTGTTTCCAGTCTCTAGAAGGAATTTTTCTGCAGCCTGCTGAATAGGCTTGGTGAAAAGACTTGCTCATTACTCACAATGAGTTCAAACCTGGAGTATTGCAAAAGCAAAGTGTGTGTAGCATTACAATGGCTTTTTTGTACTGAGGGTCCAAACTGAGTATTGCAGGGTCAATAGTGCACAGAGTAGGGGCATTTCTGCTGTCTGGCTAACCACATTACATCAGTGCTGTTCCTTTATTGCAGATTTAATTGCAGACAGCAGTGCTCGTTACTCTGTCGGCAGTGTTTGGGGAGAATCAAGCAGATGAGCCTCCTCAGTTAAGACTCAATATCAGATTTCATGTCAGGAGAAGTCTTGCCAGCAGTTTGATTGATTGCTGCTTAGGCTAAAGTTCAGATGCAGATAACTCAAGGTGGGTGCTGAAAGCAGCTCAGCTGGATCGTTACATCTGTAGCTGTTTCCAGAGCTGTTAATTAGCACAGATTGTCTCTGGAACTGGTGGGTAGTCCATTACAGAGAGCCTAAACCTGTTGTTGAATGAAGGCTGAAATCTGTTCAAGCAGTTGTGCTCCCCCTGTTAATGGAGCAATTGCATAGGTCTGAACTGGAAACTCTTACAGGTTTTGCTGTGCCAAATTTGTAATTGATAAATAATTGATCTAGGCCTGGTCCAAGTGAGGTTTTGCAGCGGGTTTCCTAGGCAGTTGATGTTCTTAATGTGACCTTGAATACTAGATGCTGTTGTCATTTCTGTGTTGGTGTAGCAGTCCATTTTCTAGTGGTTTGGTGGTGGGAATGTACCTGGTGGGAGCTTGGGAGAGTATGTCGGTGACCAGAGATAGAGAAATGTGTGGCTGGTTTTAGTGTGTGTGCTCAAGTTGGTGACACTTTTTTGTCGTCTTTTTGTTTGGTTGATTTATTTTTAACATGGGAACCATTCTGTCTGTTCTGTGTGGGGAAAAGCCTAAAAGTTGGTGTGGTTTCTGTGGCAGTATATGTGAGAGGGAATAACTGAGAGCTTTCCTTTTTGTTCTTTTTGTTCTTTTTAAGAAAGTTTATGGGCGGGAGTCCATTCAGTTTGGTTTGGGTTGCAAGTTAAGCCAAGAGAGGAAGAAAATGAGTCTGGGGAAACCCTTTTTTTTTTGGTGGTAACAGCTTTGGACCATATTTTGTTGTGGCCTCTGATCCCGCTTCTCTGAAGGTAGCGGAGCAAATACCATTCATCATGCAAATGTTAGAGCTTTTGGCAAAGTATTGATTTCTCAGAGCTGACAGGTATTCTGAAATTCACAGCATCAGTCCTTAATATACCTATAGCAAACGTGAGCTAGAGAAATTGTAACTGCAGCCTCATGCGTTGTCCAGTTTTTGTTTAATGAACTTGCGATGGTGACCCCTTGGATAAAACTGTTTGTACAGTGAACAACTGCAAGAGTCCAGATGTGCTTGGGTCTCTGAGATGCTTTCCTAGAAAAGGAAATCACATGCATGATTTTGCCTTTCACAACCACCCAGTAAAACTGAAACCCAGAAAAATGGCATTTTTTGCATTTAACAGTCCCTTTTGCCATCGATGATGAGTTGTTGTTAATGAGGGCTCAGATGCCCCAGTCTGTTTGAACTGGCAGAAAACAGAAGACTTTTTTATGACCAGTCCCTGAGTGTGCATGTAAAATGGTACATTTGACACAGAGCAGAGTGCTAGTTAACAAAGATAAGTGACTTCTCTGTGGGCCAGCACTAAAGATGCATTATCAGTGGGGAGAACAGAGCTCTCCTTTTTGCCAAGTGACCCTGTAGAAACGTCCCGCTGGCTTTAGCACAGATGATCTGGGGACCTGTGATGATTTAGCTGACACATACAGTACTGTGGGCCTGGTTCTGTGACTGGAACAATAGACGTGCATCTCTATCATATATATCATCAGTGAGAACTAGTGAAGTTATCATAGCACATTGGTTTTGTTTGCTTTGGATATGACAGTGGTGAGGGGAACACAGCTGCATGAAGCATTAGCTTCCTTCTAATCCAGACATGCAGACTTACTTGACTTTAGTGTCCAGTCCAGAACTGGTTTTAGAGCTGTCCTCATGGTTATGTTGCAGACCAAGTGCATTAAATGGGGCGTGGAATATCACCAGATCCACATATGTCTGCTCATGTCACTGGTGTGGGTGGCTGGGTCAGGGTTTTGCTGCCCTGTGTGGGACAAGGGCTGCACACAAGGGCTGCCCTCTTCCCCATGACTGCTGAACAGCAGCATGCCATGCCCAAATGCTTGCTCTCTATCATATCTGTGCCTGTAAAGGTGAAAACTCTGCATGGCTGTCTCAACACAATGAAAAATCACATTGTCTTGGACAACAGTGCATGTGAACATGAAGAGCAAAAACTGTGCCTGAAAGTAGATCTCTGCATTTCTCTTTAGGCATTTATTAGAGTTGTTGTTGTCTCAGAATTGAACAGCATTTAATAATGGTTAATTAAGACTGCTCAAAAACTTCTAAACTTCTGGAGGAAAAGAAAAAACAAATGGAGTTCTGGTCACTTGTAGAGGAGGAAATTGCAGTAAATGTAAAGCATTGCCAGGTGCTTTATGAATTTCATTGTTCTGCCAGGATTGTCAATTACCCTTGTGATTATCCTGGTTCCCATTGGTGCTGTGGCACAGCAGCTCAGTAGTGACACCTCTCTGCATCTGTGATGGGCATGTCTGTATGGGGAAAAGATGAGCCTAAAAAGGGCCTGTAGTAAAACTATGCTCAATAAAAGAGCTCTTAATTTGCATGTTCTAAATATGCTGAAACAACTTGGGTTTAGGCATCTGCTGTCATACACCCTGCTGCAGTCTGCTTGGTTTTGGAGGATGGCAAATGCTAGTGGAAAGGGGAATTCAGGATGTACCCTGTCACTGCTCTTCCTGTTCCTCAGTCATGTCCGGAGTCTACCAGGCCAAAGCAGGATCAGACCCTTGGCACAGTGTTTGCCATGGACCACAGGGCCAAGCTCTGCTTGACAAGCGCTTTGAGTGATGTTGGCTGGCACTGTGTGCTGCTGCACAGTGATGATCCTTTCCTCTCCACAGGACCTGGGGAGCATGTAAGGGACTGCCAGAGTTTGAGGGCCATTTTCTCAGAGTTGTTACAAGTTCTTGCAATGTGAACCTCTAATGTTTCCAAAGACTCAGGCAGAAAGGACTTGCTAAACAGACTGTACCTGTCATCTCCCAGTTCATTGCTCGCTTGGACCAAAGGTGGTGCTAAATCTGATCTTTGTCTGTGATATTTATATTTTGTTGGACTTCTTTTTTTAACAGTGTTTGATAAAACAGATGCAGTGTCCTTCTGACATGAGAAATCTAGTGCCCGACTTCAGATATGTCAAAACTCAATGGACCTTCATGGTCCAGAATTGTTAACATTTGAGCAGGCTTGCAGTGTTCTGGGGGGAGGTGGGAAAAGGGTACTCTATCTTCAAATGCTTGCAGACTGTAAGAATTGACTTGTGATTTTTGTTTGTTTGTTGGTATTTTGTTTACATTGCCTCTTATGCCCTAAGGAAAAATAAATTTTTGACCTTTTTAATTGTGATGCATTTGGTTTATTCTGGGGTGCGAGTTCTCTTTCAGTTCTGCAGTACTGTTATAATTCCATTTGCGTTTGCCAAACCACTGAATTTAGCTTTCCCAGAATTACTTACAACTTGTGTTTACATGCAATTGCAAAATTCAGCTTAGGCTTAAATATATAAAGGAGTTTCTCTTGTCCCTGGTCCTGAGTTGTTATTGCATGCTGTATTTTTGTCTCTTTTCTGGTCCACAAAGTTTTATGGATGGCTCACCTCTGCCCTCAATCATGAAGACCTTTTATCTGTTTTGAGTAAGGTCCTAAGGTTTACAACAGTTTGACAGGATGTTTTTTGGAGAGGGATGTGGCATCAGATGCAAAATAAAAAGGAACACATCCTTTCACAGGAGTGGCCTTTTGGTTCCATGATAAGAGGGTTGCTCTGCAAGTTAGAATGAGCCCTCAACACCCTTGTATGCAGGCTGCAGAGCAGGTGGTGCTTAAACATGGGATAGTAAGGTCAGATACTGGCCTACTTCTGGATGCCTACTTCTTATGCAGGATGTGTCTTAGGGGTGCAGAAGGCAGTGAATTAGGGGATGTAATGGAGGAGTGGGTTGTAATAGGGGATGTAATAGTAGAGAGGAAATGAGGTTGTTTTCTGGCACTTCAGTTCCCAACTCAACTGTGAGAACCCTCTATTGAAGTGTTGTCCACCTGTGCATTGTCTGTTAGGTTTGCAGATCTGTAGGCAAAAGGGGTCATGCTTAGTGCCAGGCTGCCACTTTCAAAAGCGGGACTGCAGATGGGGGTTTGCCCTTCTCAGCTTTCTGTTCCTGCAGCAGAGAATGACCTCCCATGAGTGTATCCCTCATTTTAGCATGGGGCTATGCCTTCAACATGTGCTGTAGCATTTCACAAGCGTGCTGTGGAGAAATGAGTCCCACTCTGATGAGGCCCTGAGATGAGCTGCCTCTCACTGGAGGCACCGCATTTGCCAACAGCACCTATGAGATGTTCCTCTGTGCTGGCATGTAGGAATGCGCAGGGTAGGGCATGCACAGGGTGGTGCCTGAGGGTCATTCCTGTCTCTGACTGATGTCAGGAATTCGATCTGAGGCAGCGCCCAGTCCTGGTGCTAGGCACAAACCTAGTGACAAGTGTGCCTGGGAACTAAGCCTCCTCTTCCCCTGTGTGTATAGTGAGCCAGCTTAGGATTGAAAGGTTTTTTCCAGACTGATACAATCACTGTGTACTGATGTATCCCCTTATATATTGTAACTACTGCTAGTTGCTGCTTTCATTCCCCATTTAAGAGCCGTTCTCCGAAGTTATGCTGCACTCAGGCTAAATATTTCTGGTCCTACTTGTATGTAGTTGTAGTATTTGTGAAAAGGAGTAAAACCTGGGGAGGGAGAGAACAGGGAGGGACACACGCATAGCCAGAAGAGGCTGTGTGCCGTGCCGGGAGCCGAGCGCCAGGTGGCGATGCTGGACTAGCTCTGCTGCTCCTGGATCCCTTTCGGAGCATCCTTCTCGCCCCGCAGCGCGGTCCGCAGACTGTCCCTGTCTGAAACAGCGGAAAGCTGGGGTGATGGGATGTCTTGTCGCCGGTACAGGTCTGTGTCGTGCCATGGTTGGTCTTGGTGGAGAACAGGTTGGGAGCGATGGTGGAATTGCAGATTTGTTTTGGATTTAGTGAGGTGAAGGTGATGGCCAAGGGAAAGGCAGGGCAGGGTGGCTCCAGCAGTGCTCAGCAGAAGAGGATGCAAAGCTCATGGTGGCTTCAGGAGGGAATGAACAGGCTGGGGTTGTCAAAGGGAAGCACAGGGTTCCTCTGCTGTTGCCCTGGTCCCTCGTGCTAATGCCAGGGTAGGATCTGAGTTTGGCTCAGAGCACTAGCATTTCACATGTCCTAATCTGTGGCAGTGCTTGGGCTCAGCATATCTGGCAGGTCAGTGCCCCACTTTGCAGGGGCAGTCTGTGTTTTGCAGCTCTACCCCTTGCTACTGAAAGGACAAGGAGGCTGTGACCAGAGAAGGCTTTCCAGACCCACTAGAGATCCTCCTGTCCCTAGGAAAGCAGAAGCTGGGAATGGCTCCTGGAGTGCAGCACAGACATGCACAAACTTTCCCTGTCCCAACAGCTAAGAGCTCCTCAGCATAGTAGTGGGAAAAGCTGGGAAATCTCACATGGCTGTTGTAAGAGTGCTCCTGAGCACATCCTGCAGCAGCAATGCTGTTAGGTTCTGGGGGAACTGACATCACTCTGGAGAATTCAAACCCCTTTGGGTCCCTGTGTCCCTTGATACATGCCCAGGAAAAAGCTGCCTCTTGCCTCAGAACTTCCCTTGGCCAGACCTGGCCATTGTCAGTGGGCCTCTTCAACATGTTGCTCAAGGCAGGGATGGGATCCTCCTGCTCCTGTCAGGTGCTGGACTGGCAGATGTCTGCAGAGCTGGGATGGGGACACCAGGCTGTTTTGCTACTGCTTTGCCTCATCTTCAGCCACCTTACCTGGCCCCTAATGGTCCCTGGTTTCCCCTCAGCATGTTTGCTCTTTCTTGTTGGCAGGGAGCTTTTTTTAATGGCTACAGGCATTGCCTGAGCTCTCTCCACCCAGCTCCCAAGGAAGAGGACCCCATGCCACTGTTGCTCTTACCTCCGCCTCTCGCAGCTGCACTGCCCATCATGTTCTGCCACGCTTGTGGAAGTGGTAAACACTCAAGTCACCCATGCTGCTGCAGGATACCTAAATCAACTTTATTCACAATCACAGTTATCCAATTTTGCACAATGAGTTATTCTTCTCTTTAAACAGAACACAAAACATCTTAAAGTAAAGCAATGAAATGCGAATGACACAAGAACACGGAGGTACGTGGGAACCTACACCAGTCAAACAAAACAAAAGGTTAGAATTGTTGTTACTGCTTTTGCTGTTGTTATTTTTGTCTCCACAGAGAGAGCCTTGCTCTCCTCCTGCCTGCTCACAACCAGATGCCAGGAGCAGGACTTAACCCCAATTTTTTTAGCTCAGATGCTGGGAGAGTTTTCAGCTTCTGCTAACTCCAAGAGTTTGGTCCACAGTAAAACAAACACAGTTATATATTAAAACACTCTGGATTCAAAAAGTGAAAAGGGAATTCACACCACTGCACTGGTACCCATGGATGGAGTTTCTTGAAAAATAAAATATACCCCTTGGCTTGCCCTGCACGGGGGGGAACCAGTCCCACTGTTGTGGGGAAGGCTTGGGAGGCTGCTTATTGCACGTTTCCCCTCATCCACTATTTCATCGACACCTTCCCACTCCTTTGCTTCCTTCCTTCTGAAAGCTTTGCACTGGAGTTTGTATAACCGCTGAACCAGGCTCCCTGTATCTGTGGGTCATGGCTCTGTCCTGGGGCAAGCTGGAGGCTGGCTGCATGCCTGCTGCTGGCATGGTTGCTGTGACTACCCCAGACTTGTGCCAAACAGGCTTCCTGCCACTCCACAGTGAGAGCATCTGGGCACAGGACCCATAATGATCCAGGGCTTTTGACAGGAGCCTGGAGGGCAGGGCTGGGTTACGGGGTACATGAGAGGTATGCAAAGAAATAATGTAAATCCCTGTAACCAGAATATCAGCGTTCAAGTTAGTTCTGCCTGTCGGGATGGGCTGGGGGTAGCTGCAGGCCCCTATGGTAGGCTGCAGGGATGGTGATACCTTTAGAGAAAGGCTCTAGAATGCTCTCTCCAGCCAGTAGCCACTTTGACAAAGTGAGGATATGTTTTTCCAGGTGCCCCTGTGAGCAGCTTCTGCAAGTGCTCCTTTACCCACCTGCTGCTTGGAGCATCCACAGTAACTGTCTATGCACATTAAATGCTTTTATCCCTATGCCATGCTGTTGCTGTGTGTCCTATCAATGGCCATATGCTGCAGCACAGGAAAAGGCTTTGCAGGAGGGATGTAATTCCATGACCTTCTCCAGCCTGACCTTATGGGCAGCGCAGTGTGGCAAACACCACTTCTGCTTTGCCTCAACCCTGGCACCCCTCAGGGTCCAGACAGTGTCTCTATCTCCGACATGGCCTAGAAGGCAGGGGAGATGATAGGTGGCTCCTGCCACACCAGGCTGAAGGGCCAACAGCCATGAGGTTGCCATGACAGGCAGCCACCATGGGGACAGCAGGGTTCCCAACAGGGGCAGGAGGGACGGGGATTTATCCAAATCAACCAAAACAAACCTAAGCCCTCAAGGTGGGTTGGGTTTTTTTTCTTCATTCCTAGCACATAAGAACAGCCATGGCTGTGAAGGGCTGAGTGCCACCCGGCTGGTTTTGTCTTGAAGCACAGTGATGAAGTTACCAGTAAATGAAACCCGCAGACATGTGGGTTTATACATTCTTCCCCAGTGAGACTGGGGGGTTTGTTTCTTTTTTTCTCTTTTATTTTCTCCCTCACAAGTGCTGTCTGAATGGGAGGGGAAGAAAGGTGAGGGAGACATCCCCCTCTGCTGCAGGCCCGTGGGGGCAGAGATGCTGCTGAGTCCCTTGTGCTGCGTGGAGACCACACAGATCAGTGGTGGTGGGCTTTGAGAGCCGCTTGTCATGCAACAGGATGGCAACATGAGGTGGCTGGATACCACTGCAAGGAAGCAAGGCCAGTGCCAATGTTGGCTGCCAAACCCGCCATGAATGCTTCTGCTAGGGAGCAGCAGGGAACAGCCCTGGGGAGCTGCTCATCTGCCTACAGACTTGGGACGGGTTTTGCTTCACAAATACTGGGTCCACTTCTGCACTGGCCACAGTCTTTCTGCTGTGAATGTGTTCACTGCACCTCCCTCACTGGGTCAAAGCTTGCTTCACTCCATCCTTTCTAAGGAGCTTCCTATAGTCAGGCAGCTTGTACATGGAAGCAGGTTTGTTTTGTTTCTCCTCTTCTCCTAAGCTGTCCTCTGTATGCGCAGTGTCCCTGGAAGGAGAGGTGTAGCACTAAACCTTCTATCACTTGCTGTCCCTGCTAGACACTGGAGACTCCTGTCTGCTGTGTGTGGTGTAGAAAAAGGATGACTACACCAGCTGATTTTTGAGATAAAGATTAAAATCCACAAGGGAGAGTGGTCCATTGCAGCTTCCCTGACATACTGGAGTTCAGCCCCAGGGCTTGCTTGGAGGGTAGAAGAGCAGCATCTAGGCTTGTCTCATCTGTGTTCCATGGAAGAGGGGATCAGGGTGGTGGTGGGTGATGTTTTTTGAATCTCCTGGATGATGAACAGAGACAAAGACCTGTGTTGTTTCACAGTCTTCTCCCCACCTGCTTAGTCCCCACCACAGCACCTGCTGCTGCTCTAAGTGCTGCGGTATGTTTTGATGATATCTTTGATGGCCCGTCTGCAGATGGGGCAGCAAGCGTTGGCCATCTTCTTGAGCTTCAGCCCACACGAATAGCAGAGACACATGTGTCCACAGGAATAAATGACTGTGTCTACCATGTTCTCGTAGCAGATGGTACATTCATCTCCCCAGGGCCCTGAGACAGACGGGGAGATGGGTGACTCAGGCAAGCTGACTGGAGAGTTGGGAGCTGTGCCTGAAACACAAAGAACAGGGTCACTCCTGCTTAAAAGCCTTCCTGACATCCCATGGTAATGTCTGCCCTGAAGCTGGTTACAGAGGAAGAAACCACGCTCTAGCAGAAATGGATGCTCCAGGATCAGGGGTCCTTCCTGAGACCTACTGTCCCATTCCCTGAGCCCTGGTTTACATGCCAAGGCTCAGGCAGCAGAAAGGCATCTGCTGGGATCTGCTGCCCATGTACAGCAAACCAAGAGACAGCTGTTCCCACACAGCAGGGACGAAGAGCAGTTTCATGGTTTCAAACCGCTGTCTAAACATTAACAAAGGAAGAAAAATCAGGAAGGGTGGATCAAGCCATCTGCTTTGAAAACCAAAAGGCTGGGTGGCACATGGTGCCAGCAGCTCCTAAGACAAGAAGCACTTCATCTCTAGGGTCAATCCAGAGATGTAGGACCATAACGCCTGGCTGCCATAACTCATCCCATGTACATCCTTCAAGATAGGGGTAGGGTGGTACATGCATGGACAGCATCTAGCTCATAGCAGGTCATTGCTTTGAGAGCTAGGGATGACTGCAGTAATTATGTTCATGGCACTCATAGTAAGGCCTCACCATGAGGCCAGATAAGTAGCAAGATGATGAGAAAATGTATGGGGTATTTTTTTCTCCCTAAACCCATTAAAAGTCTGGATGTTTGCTGTCACCAGTTATTAGACTTGAGACTGGTAGGTACCTTCAATGAAAATCACTCTTGGTTTGGATAACAGCAAGGATTTGGTAAGTTATATATATCCCACCATCACTGCCTTGGGATCATATAGATACCTGGGGCTTTAAAAGTGCTGCAGAACAACCTGTCTTTTTCTAGTGCATGTGCATTTATCTACATCTCACTGGAATTGATTGGCATATTAGAAATATAAATACTGCCTTTTCCTGTGGGGGGTACTGAAGGTGTGAGGAGCAGGAACATGGGGCTGTAGGCATACCCATAGCTCCAGTCCAAGTTAGCATGCAACATGTCACTGCCATACAGCTCTCCAGAAGGAGCTGTGCGTCACAGAGCCACGCATAGAGCAGAAACTCTGCTACCTCCCTGGGGACTTTTCATGGTGAAAAGGGTTGAAGAAATATTGCTGTCTAGGCATTTAAGCAGCTTCTACATAAACCAGACTGAAAATAGCCTTTGCAGAGGCTCTCCCTTCCTCCCCAAGGGAGTTGACAGGAGTCTCTATTGAGCACTGTGGTTTTAGAGTCCTTCTGAGAAACAAGTGTGAGCCTGTGAAGGGAGGCAGTGCAGAGCAGGCCAGGGGAGCCAAAGGAAAGGCACTGGGGGATCCCATCATACTTACCACTGATAGAGCTGCACAGGGGGCCAGAGACACCGCTGCAGAGGACAGTGGGGGAATTGGGTGTCGATGTAGGCAAGCTTGGTGTGGACAGTCCCAGCCGCTCTGCTAATATGGTGGAACCTGCACCACAAGAAGAGAAACCTACAGTTACTGTTAAAACTTGGGGCTGACAAGGCACTGGGGTATGTGGCAGGGGGTACAGCTCTTGGTCCTTGTCAGGATCTGTGTCTCATCAGCATGGAATCTGAGGGGGAGATAAAGAAGAAGAAAAAACCCTCATATGCCCTTCTAAATGCTTGCAGCTGGCCCTGAAGAGACATCAAGGTCCCGCAGCCCCTGAAATTTGCTGGAGCTTCTTTAGCCACCATAACCCTTTGTTTCTGCCTTTAAATATGTCTCAAGCCATTAAGTGCAGTTACTTTCCTTATGGTTCCATAATCATATGCACCCTCTGCACTATATCCAGCGATGGGCTTGCGAGGACACAGCCTGCAGCAGGGTGGGCTGGACTGCAGCACAAGAACACCTTGTCAAAGCACTCTTCACTAACTCAGTACAAAACTGCATCATTCCAGGCTCCAAAGAATTCATGCAAAGTCACTCAAGGCCTTCCCAAAGACAAACACAAGTGTTTTCCTCACTCAGAAAAACAGCTCTGCTCAGTGCTCCGTCTCTTTTGTAGGGTGGCTTCTGTCAGAGGTGGGGATAAGTCACCAAAATGCATTTAGCTCTGGGATGAACAAGGATACCTCTCCCTCCATTCAGGAGCATTATCTCCACTCCCCGCTTGTCTGGATGTGATGGTTCAAGAGTGCAGAGCCCCTTGACATCCCTTCTAAGTGTCCCCAGCTCCACGACCTCCTGCTTCCACTACCCACCATCACCTCTGTGTTTGATAGTGCGCTGTTTGCCAGAAAAGCCAGTTCTGCCCCACAGCCTGCTTGGCACCCCCCCTCCATCTCAGTCTCTTTCTTCTGCTGTTATAAAAACAAGTATCTTTAAATCGCTTTCAGAAAGGGAAAAAAAATAAAGGCTTCAAACCAGCTGTTGCAAAGGTTTTGTAGGGGAATTTCATTGTTAGTGATGCGGTCTGGTCTTCAGTAAGACAGTGGTGAGAAAACAGCATGCACATGCATGAACCAAGGTATGGTTTCTTGGTGGTTAAGAACTAGTTTGCCTATGGTATTAAAAGTTTCTAGTTCCTCGGCTGAGAAGACAACCAGGGTAAATCCAAATCAGAACTAAAATGCTAATACTTCTTCATGTCACCATATAAGGAGCTGAGAGGCACAGAGGATTTAGATCTGCGGTGTCCTTGAGGAGTCAGAAGTTACTCTCTAGAGAAAAAGCAGCAGCAGGAAGCCAGGAAATGCCCATGGTCCTTTAGCTCTTATTTGCAGGGATGTAATTGCTACTGAGCCAAAGAGGACTGAACCTGAGAGGCAGGGACTCCAACAGCCAAATGTGAATTGTGCAAACAAAGCACAAGCACAGCAGGAGCCAATGCCAGATTCTCCTGCCCTTTTTTTATTGGATTAAGACAGAGCAGTTAAGTGTAGCACAGGGAGTATGTGTGTGGGGGGTGGGGAAGAAGCATGTTTAGGTCAAAAGTCTGTTCTGAGGACTGCATATGGGAGAAAGAGCAATCAGCTTCAGCCTTCAGTCCTTCAGTTTTACCCCAAATCAAAGGAGGAGCACTTTGCTCCCAGGCACAATCTGAAGTTGATCCGGCCTGTAAAGGGCTTTGGGGGCTCTCACACTTGAGTTGCTGTAGAAAAGTACCTCCTTTATCACACAGATGGGAGCTGAGGTTGGAGTTTAGCTCAGTCAATATGTAAAAAGAATGATGCAGTCTCTAATGACAACCACTAGCAATGGCCCTTCCCTTCCAATCTGACAGATGACCATAGCAGAAAACTTGCCCTGTGGGTAGCACACACTGTAAACAGGCCCAGCAGGGGCATGGATTTCAGCTCGTTCCCGGCACACAGAACAAATATGAACACTGAGCAGCTGAACAAGTTTTTTCAAGCCTTCCCTCTCCTCCCTACAGCCTGGAGCCATTTTTTCCATTCAGCTGACACACAGCACATTGCATTTGTAACACCAACCTGGTCATTTCATTCAGTGTAAAATAAAGACTATCAGGAGTATTTTCCTTCTTGGACTAATAGGAGAATTTGGAGGTGTCCCGGCTGTCACAGAGTATGAATTGATCATGCTGGCAGCACTGAAAACAGCCTTTCCACAGTGCGAGGAGAGCTCATCAGTGCAGGAACCACAATCTTCTGGTTGTAGCTGGTCTGAATCCCAAAATGGCCTTACAAAGACCCAAGAGCCAGCACACACCTTCCCAGTTCTTTCTCCTAACACAAGGCTCAGCTCTTGACTTTTCTCCAGCATAAGTATAGAGCTTTGTTCAAAACAATGAGTTCCCTACCAGACAAGACGCACTTCTCCCTTGGTGACAGAATAATCAACATAAGACACGTTACTCATGCTGTTAATATATTGCTGGATGGTGTGCAGATACCATGACAAGGAGCATGGAATGAGATCATGTGCAGGGTGGAATGAGTGTGGCCAGCTTGGTTTAACTAAAACCAGATACATGTGCTCAAGGCCAAACATGCTCATTGTGTGCACAGAGCTCCCACCAAGAGCTAGCTTTCAAACCACAACTTAAAACAAATAAATAATTCTAACTAAATCAATTTAAACATTCTTCCTCTCTCTAAAGCCCCCAGATAAACTGCCTTTGCTGCTAACTTGTCTCATGCGCGATCTCAAACATGCTGAACACACTGGAATCACCTTTAAATGGACTCTGAATCAATTCCATTTGCTGTTTTAACTTTGCAAAGTCCAGTTGTTAGCAAACTCCAGTACAGATTGACTTTTTCTCTGCACTTCTGTCATTGCTTTGGGAGAGGTGCAAATAAATGAACCTGTATGTCGACCCACAAGAGGAAACAGAGTATTATATTTTCAGCAGAAGAGAGCATTATGATGGAATGTACAGACAACATCATGCCAGGAAAGAACGGTAAAGGCTTGTAATTCAAAATGGTCTTGCCAAACTGGAAATAGGATCAGAAATAAATGGGATGGTATTCAATATGATCAAATGCACAATGAAGGACTTAAGCAGAGATAATCAGCTACCAAAATACAAGAGAGGGAACTAGTCTATTCAATTAGAAATACAGCTGTCCTTCAGAAAAAGGCCTGGAGATTGCTGGAGGTCACCAGATGATCATAAATCAACAACTCCATCCTGTTATGAAAAGGTTGCTGGAACCCAGCATCATATAAGGCTGGTTAAGCACTGGAGCAGGATCCTGGAGGACTAAGGTGTCTCTGTCCCTGAAAATACTCAAAACTCGACTATACATGTTGTTGTGCTAACCTGGAAGTTAGCCCTGCTTTGAGCAGGAGGATGGATTAGGTAATTCCCAGGGGTCCCTTCTGACCTAAAATGTTGTATAATTCTATGATTTTTAGATAGAAACATTTTTCACAGGCTGATAAAAGGAGAAAAGAAACAGTCTCATCTTCATGGAAGTTCTGGATAAGACAAGAATCATGGGTTCAGACTCCTAAGGTATTCAGATTAGATGTTATATAGATAGTGAAGCACTGTAAAGAAATCAGACTTCCTAGAGAGACCATGGCATCTCCATCAACAGAGCTTTTTAGGAACAGGAACATGAATTAGGTAATCTCTTGGGATCCCATCCAGCATTTATAATTTTTATAGAATCATAGAATATACTAAGTTAGAAAAGACCTTTAAGATCATCAAGTTCAACCTTTACCCCAGGATAAATATGCTTTACTCTCATAAGTTGTTTTATGAGAGTAGTTATCTGCATTCGTAATTGCTCTTTTATAGAACATCCTAACTGTCACCAAAATACAGCAGCTGTGGCTGTCAAAGATGCTTTTGGCTCTCTGTGTCTATTGTGGCAAACAGGGTGGTTTCCCAGAACACTGCAATCCATTCCTAGGGGATATCTCCTGAGGCTGTCCCAACTTCTAAGCTTCTCTCTTAAGGACAGCTATCTGGGGAAAGCTGTATAGCTCAATGATTTACATTGGAAATAAGGCCAGACACAAATTCAATACTCTTTAAAAATACAGAAAATTTTCTATTAACTCTCACCCTTAATTAATTTATAAAAGTCATAGAATCACAGAATGGTTCTGGTTGGAAAGGACCTTAAGATCCAACCCCCTTGCTATGGGCAGGGACACCTCAGAATATTATTTCTACATCTCTTTCTTATAACAAAATGATTATGTTGACCTGCTTATTACAGTGCAGGCTCCAAGGAAAGAACTGGAAAACAACCACTACAACAAAACCAGGTGGGAAAAGCATCATGCTGTCTGTATTTTCCTGCTGAATATGCTTATGGGCATTTGCTATGATGCAAGTAAATCCCCAGGGAATCTGTAGCCTAGAACAGAGAATATCTTCCACAAATCTGTTCTGCAGCTATTCCCAACCCACTGCTAGCAAGCAGAGTATCAATACTCCCAGACTCAAATCACAGCTGAGATGGAGAGAAAAGTAGGCTAATGCCAGAGAGCACATTGCTTCCTTATTACTGTTGACTTTGGATCACTGGAGGTTGGGGAAACTGCCAATTTGAGGTCTTCATAACACATTCCTTAATCTGGTATCTGTTCCCAAGAGAGGCGATAGCAGGGCAGGACTGATCCTGGGACTCAAATAATGACAAAAGACTGAACTCCACCAGATTATGAAAAACATCCATTCAGGCAGTGAAAGGTACCCAGTAACTTCTTGGGATTTCTCACACTGTCCCAGCGCAAGGAGGAGTGGTCATGTTCATAGGAGATGAAATCAAGACTCAATCCATTTTACTAAACCTCATCTCCTTCTCTCATTCTTTTTCCCCTCATAATTAAATTCAACATTATACAGTCCCTTTGCACCTGATATCAGATTTTAACCTGAAAGGCCTGGAAGCACAATGTTTCCATCAGAGCACTGAAACTGTGCTCAGCAGGTCGAAAATGCCTGCTGCTTTGCAGTGGAAATTCGGTATTGCATAGTCTGGAGACTCTGCTTTCAAGACTTTGTTGGTTGCAAACAGGAAGAAATATCATTATTTCTGCTCCCAGAATGTTCTCTGGCAATGCCAAACACCATCTCAGGTGTTTCACTCAGCTTCTGCTATTACCTATTTCACAAGCATCATGAAAATAATACTCCAGAGCCATCCTTTTTTTCCCCTTTGAACCTATCTAACTAAAAGTTTGTCTTCCTGGCTTACATGACACTGTCAGTAGATGACCATTACTGTCCAGCTCTCAGTTCACATAGTTTGATCTTCACCTGTTTAATGGGCATTCCTTACTCATAGCTGTCATAAGGACTATAGTCAGATCTTAACTAAACATTGTACCGAAAAGACAAAATATGGGAGCCTTTTACCATAGTTACTAAGGAAGATAAAGGTTTATGCAACATACTGACTTGCCCATATGCTGAATGTCATGTGAAGCTCATTGACAGACACTTCTCTTTTTATAATGCATCTGCTGCATAAATAGGCCAGTTAATACAGATACGGTAATTACCAATAGTAATCACAGATCTTTGATGTTGTTTCATGCAAGGTGCCATAGCTTCCAGCACACAGTGGAAAACATCAGTACAGCTGCTGGAATCTGGCTGCAGCCTTTAACTGGCATATCTATGGGTGCTCAAGAGAGCTGTGCACATCTCATACATTTCAGTCCAATGAGCACTGGGCAGAGCCATATGTCATAATGACATTCATAGTCATTTAGCTGCCTTTCAGAACTCAACTAGATTTCCCTTTGTTAAGAGCCAGACTTTTGAGCCTGTCAACTAAAATAATTCCCTTATCACAAAAATTGTCCAATATCCATTCTCACATTTAGCACTATCTATATATCAGGCCCACTGCTCTTGTTATCTAAATAGGATCAAGGTCCATTCAAAAACCTGGCACAGCCATGGGTACTGAGCTCATGTGAACTAAGGCCTAAGGAAGTCTGCTCCATAACATGTGAGCTCCTGCAGTGTGAGTGGGCTGTGATGTTGCTAGTAGCGGACCCTAGAGCAACTTAACCCTGTGAGTATTATTTTTGCTTAATCTAATCTACTACAGATCTTTGGCTTGATACTAACCACTAGTACGTGAACACCCTTGATAACTACCCATGTGCAAGACTGGTAGGACTGGGAACTTAATTTTGGTCCTTACTATGTTTTTACTGAAAAATCTTAGAATCATAGAATAGTTAGGGTTGGAAAGGACCTTAAGATGATCTAGTTCTAACCCCCCTGCCATGGAGCATTCACAACTTCCCTGGCCAACCCATTCCAGTGCCTCACCACCCTAACAGGAAAGACTTTCTTCCTTAGATCCAATCTAAACCTCCCCTGTTTAAGTTTGAACCCGTTACCCCTTGTCCTGTCACTACAGTCCCTAATGAAGAGTCCCTCCCCAGCATCCCTGCATACTGGAAGGCTGCTATGAGGTCTTCACACAGCTTTCTCTTCTCCAGGCTGAACAGCCCCAATTTTCTCAGCCTGTCTTCATAGGGGAGATGCTCCAGTCCCCTGATCATCCTCGTCTTCTTTTTTCTGCTCACTAATGTAGCTTAAGTAGAACTGCCTCACTTCATTTATTCCTCTATTCATCCATCCATTGCAGGAAAAGTTATGGATATACTTCTAACTTTTAGAGAATGCAGACTAGTAGAATTACACAGCTCTTCTGCATATTACAAGAGCAAAAGCCCGTATTGAAGGTGCAGTAGGGAACCTGTAACAGTACACTAAATGTGTATTCTTTTGACCTTCCATTCTAGTGGCAAGACACAGTGTACTGAGATCTCTTGGGTACTCTCCTCTATCTTCTCTAGGACAAAGTTTCTGTCTTTGGGTGTTCCACAAGCACATGTCAGACTAACAAACACCTCCCCCTTGACATGTAAACTGGTATTACATCAGTGGTAGATCGACTAAAAGATGGGTCTTATGAAGACAAGCTTTGCAAGACTACAATCTTTCCACTTTTTGTATTTCAGTAACTGGTTCTCACTAATGCAAATACAACAGCAGATGTAGAGGGAGCTGTAAATACCAAAAAGCAAGATAGTATCAATGCTAAAATGACAGCCCTCCCCACAGCATGCTTTCTACTCCACGGAACAGCCATTTCTGCACGTTACCACACTTTTTTGCCTTCAGTGAAGGCTGCAGGAGAGCTATTCTGTCCCCCAGGGCCACTCATGTCTTGCCCAACAGGGATTTTTGAATCCATCATCCTAAAACAAAGGAACAAAGCACCTGTTACTGACTGGGCATATGTAGTTAAAGATCAACAATAATGTTAGGGAAGGATGTAAGCATATCCATCATTCCTGAATGCTTTACACAGCCATTTGTTATGTTCCCACGGTGATGGCAACAATACTACATTGACCAGAAACCAGAGCTTCCTTCCCCTTGGGCGCAATGGTTTTTGGCCAACCATGCTCACAAAGCCTGGGCTCTGTGCTGCAGCTCATCTCTACCCCTCAGGTGACTGACATCAGTTGATGATCCATGGGGTTTTATGTATCCGAGTACTTCCTGGAGGATTTTAAAACTGTTCTGAATAGAACAATATTACATTTTGTTCTTTGCAAGCCCATGAAAAAATAAAAGACTTTGCATTATGCTACAGAAATGTCCAGAAATATAGGTCAAAAGGCAGCCTGGCAGATATTGCATGCAAAACCATAAGGCCTGTATTTGCAGATGGGTGTCAGACAACCACTGTTCAGGGAAGTAGAAGTTAGATCCAAACCACATGGAGAACAACAGTTGAGACTGTAATGTGAATCAGAAAAGGAGTGTACTTTATGGCTCCACTGGTGCCTTGTTGTCTGCTGTGTCCAGAAGGGCAGCAAGGGACCAGCACATCGATTACCCTCTTGCAGTCATGCACACTCCAGCTAAGCAGGTGAAAATGAAAGCTCCGAACACTACCAAGGCTTTTGATTCAGCAGCTCTCACAGCCCACGCCCAATGGACTGTCTGAAAGCAAAGAGCACACAGCAAACTCAGAGGACATCTTTTCTGACCTGACAGGTAAAGTTCAGTGTTTACTCAGCGCTTCATCCTGCAAAAACCTGACGGCACACACACCATGCAATGAACGTCTAGTTGAACTGAAGTGAAAGAGCCTCTACTGGGGCTCCATCTCTCAACTTAAGAAATACTAGACCAACACAGCACCCAGACAGATGCTTACATCAATAAGAGGAATACTGGATTAAGTAGCTGAACCACATAAAAATTGAGAGTTGGAACATTCATCTTGTTTAAGAAAAACAAAACAAAAAGCCCCCTAAAAGATCACAGGTATTAAATACCCTGACCAAATATGTTTCTGTTCATAAGTAGCACCTTTCCAGATCTATCTCAAAAAGGCTAGAGTACTGGGGACACAATATCTGGCTCAGAGTATTTGGCATACCACAGCAAAAGTAGTTCTGTGAGCAAAAGGAAAATCACTGGCTAACCCAGCATCTCCCAGCTCTGTGCTTCAGCAGGAGGGACACGTAAAAAGAGCATGGTAGATGTATACAGGAAACAAATAGTTTCACTTTCCTTTGCCAGCACTGCTCTGAATTTCTGTGGGACACTTTGCAGGATGGAAAAAAGCACCTGATAAAGAAGGAAAAGAAAGAACTTAATCTGCTATGTGACTTTCATGGTAGCCAGAATAACTAGTGGTAGTGGTAGTGACTTTCATGGTAGCCAGTGGTAATTCAATGAATAGGTAGATTTTATCTGTCCTGTCAGAGAAGTTGCAATTCAAACAGGGTATACCAGCTATATCCTGTATATTCACTATAGGCAGGCAAAGGCATTATGAGATGAGGGAGATCTACACATCACTTGCTATGAACATGGTACTGCAGGAAGGGATGAATAGAGGGATGTTGTTCAGGAAGCTAGGGACCAGGTGAGGAAAGCTAAGGCCCAGTTAGAATTAAACTTGGCTAGGAATGTTAAGGATAACAAGAAGGGATTCTACAGGTATATTGCGAATAAAAGACAGAACATGGACTAGGCCCCCTCCGGAAGCTATCGGGTGAACTGGCTACACAGGAATTGGAGAAGGCTGAGGTTCTGAATTACTTCTTTGCCTCAGCCTTCAACGGGAAAGGCTCTGCCCGCATCACCCAAGCCTTGGAAGGCAGACGCAGGGACTGTGAGAATGAAGACCTTGGGCCCACTGTAGGAGAGGACCTGGTTCGAGACCATCTTAACAACCTGAACGTGCACAAGTCCATGGGACCTGATGAAATCCATCCATGGGTCCTGAAGGAGCTGGCAAGTGAAGTTGCTAATACACTGGCCATCATATTTGAGAGATCATGGCAGCCAGGGGAAGTTCCCAAAGACTGGAAAAAGGGAAATATAACCCCCATTTTCAAGAAGGGGAAAATGGATGACCCGGGGAATTACAGAGCAGTCAGTCTCTGTGCCTGGCAAAATCTTGGAGCAGATTCTCCTGGAAGGCATGCTAAGGCACATGAAAAACGAGGTGCTTGGTGACAGCCAGCATGGCTTCACTAAGGGGAAATCCTGCCTCACCAATTTGGTGGCCTTCTACAATGGGGCTACAGAACTGATGGACAGGGGTAGAGCAGCTGATGTCATCTACCTGGACTTGTGCAAAGCGTTCAACACTGTCCCACACGACATCCTTGTCTCTAAATTGGAGAGACATCAATTTGATAGGTGGAGCACTCAGTGGATAAAGAACTGGTTGGATGGCCGCATGCAAAGAGTTGTGGTCAATGGGTCAGTGTCCGGCTGNGAGACATCAATTTGATAGGTGGAGCACTCAGTGGATAAAGAACTGGTTGGATGGCCGCATGCAAAGAGTTGTGGTCAATGGGTCAGTGTCCGGCTGGAGGCCAGTGACGAGTGGTGTCCCTCAGGGAACGGTGCTGGGACCGCTCTTATTCAACATCTTTGTTGCTGACATGGACAGTGGGATTGAGTGCTCCCTCAGCAAGTTTGCCGAT
>NDXB01012765.1:0-19168 GCA_002631895.1 Agapornis roseicollis | reverse complement strand
CCCCCCAGTCCTTCTCCGCAGGGCTGCTCTCAATCTCTTCTCTGCCCAACCTGTACCTGTGCCGGGGGTTGCTCTGACCCAGGTGTAGGACCTTGCACTTGTCAATAATCTTTTGATTCATTATTGTTATACTGGAGGAATAATGAGGAATACAGCTCAAGATCTGCCCATCTTCCGACTGTAACATCCTGTTTTGTCGGCAATCATTATCTACAATAATGAAGAATAATTAAGATAGCTTAAAAATGTATGCTTTATCCTGTTGATTAGACACAAGGATTACTTTTTGCTGTAAGGGTTTATGACTATTTTTTAATAAAACATTCAGGTAAGCAAATAATTTTTAAATTTTAATTAACTTCAGCTTTTTTTTTGCTTATTTATCGCTATAGAAGTGTAGTATCTCTTAATACTACTACTTCTTTTGGGGAAGCTTAGGTACACTATTTGTGATACAGTTCTTTTTTGCTGGTCACTGCAACAATCAAAGCTATAGCATACACAGGACAATGAAAAATATGGAATAGAGTGGAAGACAGAGTGGGGAAAATCACAGAAATCTTTCTACCTGCCAGCCCTGGCATTTTTGGCAGATTAAAGTACTATAGAAAAGGCCCCGTATGCTGCATTAGTGATTTGACCTAAACAGCCTTTAAGAAGTACTTGCAACCTTGGGAATTTCATCCCATTTAGTACCTTGGCTAGATTCAGAAATGGAAGGAATGGAAATACAGTAAGAACTGTAATTTTTTTGCTGTCATTTAACTTGAATGGGTGGATGATAACATCTTGATAGTGTGAAAAAATACATTGACAAAATCCTTAGACTATAGAAACAGCTCTGAAAACACCAGAACAGGTTTGCAGCTGAATGTCAGTTCAGGCACTCCGTGAGAACTCGCATCAGGCTTTCTCTGTGAGGAACCATCCTTTTGTTTCTTTTTTTATGTAGAATAGCATAATTGAACATGTGATTGGCCCTTAAACTGCACCTAGCAATAACCACAGTGTCAGGAAAGAGTGGACATCCTAATGGGAAAACCCGTCAAAATATTCTGCAGTGATCTTATGTTTTGCTCTGTTTCCATTGTTCCTCCTCTCTGACCACAAATACTAGTTCTAGAAAAAGGCTAACTCAAAAGCCAGAAAACTGTTTGAGGTGAATATGGGTATGTAAGGCATTATTTGTGTATAAATATGCATCTTAAAAGGTTGTACAGTCCTGGACCTTGCTTTAAAAGTAGGAAAGTCTTGCAAGTTCAAAGGATTCAGAAAAATGGGTGAGCCACTGCTTTCTGTACACACCACAGTATCTGAGTACCAAAATACATGCTAGCTGATAGAGAAGATGAAACTGGTAACGGTACCATGTAACAGAGATACTCATAGTGGAGGTTTGGGTTGGTTGGGTTTTTTTTGTGGAACTGGAGGATGTTACACTTCTGTTAAATCCAGGAGCACTTCTTGGTGTACAGGAAGGCCTGTGATAGGAACCGTGCTATGGTATGTAGGATGCAGACATTCAGAAGCATTTCTTTCAACACTTCATCTTACAGACCATAGAGGAAGTGGAGGGTGCTGTTTGTTTTAGATTAGCTGTATGGGAGGGAAAGGATGGGACTGATAGCTCTTGCCTGCTGTTGGGTTTAAGCACTTTCCAAACAGCCCAGCCACTCCATCTTCCCTTCCAAAACTCTTAGTGAGAACTATGCCCCTCCACCATTCCAGGGAAAGAGATTAGCTCTCTCAGGTTGTGATCTTGCAGGGGTCACTCCCATTCTGTGAAATGTCACTGAAGAGAGTGAACAAACCTGGGATCTTGACCTTGCACGTGATAAAGACAGGCTGTAAGGGCTGTAAAGGTTTCAGGTCCTGACTAAATGTCAGATGATCAGTGGAGAGTTAAATCCAAGAAGCCAGGAGCTCATTATGGTACTTCTGCTTCTTCTTTAGCACCATCTGTGAGTTCGCCTGTGAGTTCATCAACCATAAGAGTGTCATCTTTATGCAATTCTTCAGAGAGTAGGAGGAATGGGGAATGGTGCAGTCTGACAGACATTCCAGTTCCATACAAATCATTCAGATCTTCTGCTCTCTGAGTCTCTGTTGTCTTTATATGAGCCTTATCCAGCACCAAATAGAATGTAGAAAAAGAATCTCTTTTCTTTATGCCTCTCTCGGGCTGGCTTTTTAAATAAAGCAGAAGTTCTCAATGATTTTAATTTTGTGGTCTGGTTGGTACAGCCTTCAAATGACTCAGCTGTAGTTTGTGATCCAGGACAGTAATATTTGACAGTAGTGTTTCCTGAAAACCATACATTGACCAAGTGGTATGATTATCTGTAACTGGCTGAATGGGATACTTAAGAAAGATTTCAACGGGATTGCTTCTAGAAAAAGAAGTGGTGAGCTACTAAGATACAGCTTGTGAGGCTAGCTGGGTATAGCAATAATTTCTTGAGCACCACTGAGGCTATTTTGTTCTTTTAGATGGTGATAATTTTTACCTTAGAGTGTTGAGGATGTCTGATTTATTCTTACCTTTCCTCCACTGCCAAGATGGGCCCATGACATTAAATTTACAATTATAAGAATCATGGGGAAGAATCTGAAAATTCTGTTAGGCGCTGCTGGGCAGTTAGGAACCAATATGTTTCTTTGGGCTACCTTTGGCACGTTGCCACTGTTGTCACGGAATAATGGAATGATTGAGGCTGGAGGAGAGCACTACAGGTGATCTAGTCCAACCTTCCTGCTCAAGCAAGGTCACCTAGAGCACGTAACTCAGATTTGTATCCAGACAGCTCTTGAATATCTCCAAGGAAAGAGACTCCACAACTTCTCTGAGCAACCCATTCCAATGCTCAGTTACCTTCACAGGATCTTCTCTCTTGACCTGCTGACAGTGCTCTTCCTGATACTATACAGCCCAGGATACTATTGACCTGCTTGGCCACAAGGCCATTGCTGCTGGCTCATGGACAATGTGTTGTCCATCAGGACCCCACAGATCTCCACAGAGCTGCTTTCCAGCAGGTTNGTGCTTCTAGGGAAGGAGACCCCACAACCTCCCTGGACAGCCTATTCCAGTGTTCTGTCACAGGAGTTCCCAGGTCCTTCCACAGAGCTGCTTTCCAGCAGGTCGACCCCTGACATGTGCTGGTGCGTGGGGTTGTTCCTCTCCAGGTGCAGGACCCTGCACTTGCCTTTGTTGAATTTCAAAAGGTTCCCACCTGCCTCTCTCTCTCTCCTGTCTAGATCCTTCTGAACGACAGCAAAGCTCCCTGGGCTGTCATCCACTCCTCCCAGTTTTGTCTTTCCAGCAAACTTGCTGAGGAGGTGCTCGATCCCTTTATCCAGGTCATTGGTGGGGGTAAGTAACAACACTGGACTCAGTATTGGCCCCTAGGGTACACCACTAGTTACAGGTCTCCAATCAGACTCTGTGATGCTGATCACAACCCTTGACACCTGCCATGCAGTCAGTTCTCAAGTCACCTCACCTTCCACTTGTCCAGCCTGTACTTCCTGAGATTGTCTGTGAGGATGTCATGGGAAACAATATTGAAAGCCTTGCCTAAGTCCAGGTAGACAGTCCCCAGCTTCCCCCTCATCTATCCAGCTGGTTTTCCCATCATAGAAGGCAGCTGGGTTGATTAAGCACAATTTCCCTTTAGTGAATCCATGCTAACTACTCCTGGTCTCCTTCTTGTCCTCCATGTGCTTACAGGTTGGTTTTAGGATGAGCTGTTCCATCATTTTCCAGGTATGAAGGTGAGGCTGAGTAGCCTGTGGTCCCAGGGTTCTCCTTCTTGCCCTTTTCAAAGACAAGGGTGACATTTGCTATCCTCTAGTCCTCAGGCACCTCTCCTGATTGACATGACTCTTAAAAAATGATTGAGGGTGGCCTAGTGTCCTGGGTTCAGCAGTAGCAGTCATTTTTTTCTCCTTCTTAGTAGCTGACAGAGTTTTGTGTTTTGACTTTCGGCTTGGGAACAGCACTGATAACACCAATGTTTTTAGTTGTCGCAAAGTAATGTTTATTCTGAACAAGGACTTTCTGAGTCTCACGCTCTGCCAGGGAGGCCAGAAGGAAGCAGAGATAGGACACCTGACCCAAACTAGCCAAAGAGATATTCCATACCACAGCACGTCATGCCCGGGGAGGTAATGGGGAGTTACCTGGAAGGACACAAACACTTCCCGATTGGGCTCATTTTCAGCGGGTGGTATCATACTCTCTTCCCTTGTTATTTCCTTATCATTATTATTATTGGTGGTAGCAGCAGTGATTTGTGTTATACCTTAGTTACTGGGCTGTTCTTATCTCAACCCGTGGGAGTTATGTTCCTTCAATTCTCCTCCCCATCCCTCTGGGAGCGGGGAGGAAGGGGAGGGAAATGTGTGGGGGTGGGGGGGGAGGAGTAGAAACTGGGTTTAGACCATGACAGTTCTTTTTAGTGCCCAGTGTGGGGCTCAAAGGGTCGAGATAATGACAGAGTTCACTGGATTAATAGTCAATCGCCACAATGCTGATTTATTGGCTTTTAATGTTGTTTCTCTTGATCTCACAGTCTCAGAATATCGTACCTTACTTACAGCTGGTATTTGCTGTGTTAGTGTTTATCTGGAGGGGGCTTGGGCTAAGGTTCTCATTTCATTGTACTAATCCAGCAGTAGCAGTCATTTTTCTCCTTAGTAGCTGGTGCGGTGCTGTGGTGTTTGCTCTCAGCCTGGGAACAATGCTGACAACACCGATGTTTTTATTTGTTCCTAAGTAATGTTTATTCCAACCAAGGACTTTCTGAGTCTCATGCTCTGCCAGGGAGGAGAGGAACCTGGGAGCAAGCAGAGACAGGACACCTGACCCAAACTAGCCAAAGAGGTATTCTATAACACAGCATGTCATGTCCAGTATATAAACTGGGGGCAGTTACCTGGAAGGCTTAGATCACTGCTTGGGTTGGGCTGGGTATCAGTCAGTAGGTGGTGAGCGGTTGTATTCTCTTCCCTTGTTACTTCCCTGATCATCATTATTATTATTATTGATGGTAGCAGCAGTGATTTGTGTTATACCTTAGCTACTGGGCTGTTCTTATCTCAGCCACGAGAGTTACATTCTTTCAATTCTCTTCCCCATCCCTCCAGGAGCTGGGGGAGGAAGAAGGAGCTGAGTGAGTGAGCAGCTGCATGGTTCTAGGCTGCCGGCTGGGCTTAAACCATGACAAGCACAATATGCAGGTTGAGCTTTTTTGTCATTCAGAAGTTCTTACACTTCTTTCTCTCAGGAAACTGATTTTATATTCAGCACTGCCAAACTTTTAGCCCTGCTGGGGAAACATCATCTGGGATAACTAGCAGTTCTTCTCCCCATGCTGCAGGCCCATGGCTGCCTCAGGACTCCATTCAGGAGCTTGGAGCAGGCAACCTGTGTCTTCAGACACATACTCTCCAATGCTCCCCACTGTTCCTAACCCTGCACACTACTTGCAGGACTGCTGCTACAGCAGAGGCTTTAGTTATTATAACAGCCAGCCATCCTGGGAAAGCAAATGATTCACGGAGCTTCGCCAGCTGATGACCTGGACTTACTATAGTTCTCTGCCTTATACACAGATTGAGAGATTTCATGTCATTAAGGTATTTATAAAGTCTTTGGTTCTCCCTCCCATGACTTCTCTATGTCTAATAGTGCAGAAAGTAATTCACCTCTTTTTAAGCAGACACACTTCATAGCAAATATTTCCTCCACACTAAGGTGTCTGCTTCCATGAAGCTCATGGGAACTGAATTGCCTTTGAGATCTTCACCTTTCTCTCAAACCTGAATGAAACTAGCCAATGAGTAAAATACATGAAAAAGTCACAACTAGAGAGGGCATAGGGGCAGGCATCCTGCTGTGTTTCCTAATACATGAAAAAGTCACAACTAGAGAGGGCATAGGGGCAGGCATCCTGCTGTGTTTCCTAAGGAAATAACCACAGATTTTTAAAGGAAACACTGACATCTGAGATATTTGGGTAATGTGTTTTTTACTGATTCCTATTATTTCAACTCTAGTAGACTTCATACTTGCAGGATCTTTCTTCATTACACCTTGCTAGACTGAGCAAGGTGTAATCAGCAATTACCATTCCACAGGATGCATTTTATCTTTTTTTATAATGAATTCTAACTCAATATGCTGTCTCCACAGCCCTTTGTCTCATGAAGAAGTACTGCACAAATTGAACTCATCTGTGTGTGTTTTTAATCTTTTGTCTTTACTAATGGATTTACCTTGCTTTCATTTCTCTCGATACAACCTCTGAAAGCAGCAGTCCAACAACTAACACAGTCAGCTTTTAGGCTTAGTCTTTGTGCATCAACTAAATGTTTGATCATGAAGCCAATGGAGATTTTGCTATCACTGGTGGCAAGACCAGGCCTGTAGTGTCTGTTTAGATGCTGATACAAGCTAGGTTGATCATTAACTCAAGAGGCAGTACAAAATTGAAGAGAATATAGACTCCAGTAGGAGTAAGGCAGACCAGTTAAAGGGGATCGGGAAGTACAAACCTCATGGAAACAAGTGACTGTGTCATGCAAAAGTGGAAATGTCCCCTTCTCACTTTCCTATCCCATTGTAGATCTCTCTTTTTTGTATTTACTCCCTGATCTTTTCTGTCTGTATGTACATGATAATCATTGCTGTTGTAGTTTCAGCTGGGATAAAGTTATTTTTCTTCTTAGTAGCTGGTACAGTGATGTGTTTTGGCTTTAGTCTGAGAATGATGTTGATAACACACTGACATCTTCAGTTGTTGCTAAGTAGTGTCTCAACTTAAGTCAAGGACTTCTCAGCTTTTCATGCTCTGATGGCAAATGGACCAGGGGCTCAAGATGTTGGGAGGGGATACAGTCAGGACAGCTGACACAAACTGGCCAAAGGGATGATGCCATGCTACATATATGAACTATGGGGAAAGATGGCTGGGGTGTATTGGTCAGGAACTGGTTGGGTGAGTGGTGAGCAATTGCATTGTGAATCACTTGCTGTATATATTCTGATTCTGTTATCATTATTACTATTTTCTTCCTTTTCTGTCCCATTAAACTGCCTGTATCCCAACCCACAGGCTTTCTCACTTTAAATTTTTCGATTCTCTCCCCATCCTACTGAGGGCAATGAGAAGGTGGTTGGGGGGAGATGGGGCTTAGTTGCTGGCTGGGGTTAAACCAAGGCAATCACTCAAGAGGTGGATCTGTGCTATCTGTGGCTTTGATCTGAGGGCTTTAGAGAACCCCGTCACTGAGGTCTCCTGCTTAAACTTTTTCCATTGCTCTCCAGACAAAGACACTGGAGCTACTCAAAGGGCATTTCTCACCCCTTCTGTGAATCCTATCATTCTTAGTATTGCCCTTCACCCAGATAATGTCCCACAGTTAGGGGAACTCATAGTCCTTTTTCAGCCTCAAGGTCTGAACATAGTTTTTTGATGGCAGAAATGCCTTCCTTCAGACACAGTCATCTAAAAAGACTGGCAATTATAGATATGCACAATGGATTGCTTTGCGTAGGTGTCTCTGGAATGGGAGATCATCATTCTCCATGGGTTCTTAGCCATGCTGCTGTGAATAGAAAGTTGAAATGCATTGGTGTATGTGGTATCAACTTAAAGAGGAATCAGTAGAAGAAATGCTATGGTTGAGCGATATCACCTACCTTAAATCTATTTTAGCAGTGGGAGCTCTGTAATTTAGCATACGTTGCACATAAAAATGGAAATCATGGTTTCCACCGTAATTTGATTTTTAAGATGTAGAAACTATCTCAGCCTAATAATGCACATTGAAAACCTTTTTTTGTTTCTGATTTTCATCCTGTGTTAGCTGCCACATCACAGTTAGTAGGGTGTAAGGGCTGAAAGATGTTAATGGGACCAGCTAATGCAAGGGAACTAGGTTTTTTCTCTCCCATAGGTTTCTGTATCTCTTCTTGTCGTCATTCAGACAGAGCAGACACCTTATGCCAGAAGAGGGTTTTGCCCTAAACCAAATACTCAGAACTGGTAAAGATGAGCCTCTCTGTAGGATGAACTTCAGCAGAGCAAAATGTGTGATTATCCATTTCGTAGGCTGGAGGTCAGAAACAGATGAGGAGCTGTATGTAATGTCAGGAGCAAACTGTGCTGCTACTCACAGATTGGAAAAAAAAAAGTTACACAAGACAGTTACACCAGGAAAGCACTCAGGTCTACAGCAGTCTGATGAAGTTAATACATGGAAGCAATGCTTAAACACTGAACACCTGAAAATTGCAGCGTAAGTTACATTCTGGCAGTGTATGTGAAACAAGTTGTCAGTTGCTGTGACACTACAGCATGTTTTCTTCCTTTATATGTCGCAAGGAAAGCCATTAGGGATTTTGACTGTGGAGAACAGCTGCAGGAACACTAAGGGAAGTCTGTATTTGGAACAAGGACAGGAGGAAATGTACTACCCTGCTTACTGTACCTGTGTTGGCTGCATATTGCTCTCTCTCACATTAGGGGTTTTATTATTATCTCTTTGTTGTTAGCAAGGACAATTGACTGCAAACACGCCTGCTGCTGGGCACTTTGCATTGATGTAATTCCAAGAAAATGAGAGCTTCAGTAACAATAATAGGTTATTAATCCAGATAATAACCAGTGTACCGTGCACCAAGGACACGACCTGTTTGTGTTGCAGTCCACTTACCTCCCCCACATCACTAGTGCCTCTCTGGGAGATAGATCACTGTGCCCAACTCTCCCTAATGCAGTTTGTAGCAGAACCAGTGGCTGGGCAGGATTGCTCCTTTCCAGAAGTGTCTGCTTACAAGTTCTTCTGCACTGGGATCTGTGACTTCAGCTGTACTAGACAAGCTGGAGCAGGTGCCAAAGGTGCCATATACATACATGTCAATGTATACATGCCTATGCATTGTTTCTATTTGCCTTCTCTAAGACTGGAGTGGTAGAGCTCACTAGGGCAGGTGCAGCAGTGGGTACATGTACATAGTGTTACCTTTCCTTTGGCACCCTGTCTTTGGCACAAACCTACTGTGAGAAGACTGAGGATGCCCTACTGCACCAGTTGCTCTTTGCTTCCTTCATGATGCCTGGTGGTCCCTACAGAGCAGACCCTCACTGTTGCTCTTTTTGGCTGCCAAGTGATAACAGAAACAGCTAAAAGCAATGCCCATTGTGCTGCCAGCTGGGGCAAACTGACCTCACCTGAATGCTGAAGTAGCATTGATCTGGTATCAGTCCCAAAGCAGTGCCCATTGTGCTGCCAGCTGGGGCAAACTGACCTCACCTGAATGCTGAAGTAGCATTGATCTGGTATCAGTCCCAAAGCAGTGCCCATTGTGCTGCCAGCTGGGGCAAACTGACCTCACCTGAATGCTGAAGTAGCATTGATCTGGTATCAGTCCCAAAGCAGTGCCCATTGTGCTGCCAGCTGGGGCAAACTGACCTCACCTGAATGCTGAAGTAGCATTGATCTGGTATCAGTCCCAAAGCAGTGCCCATTGTGCTGCCAGCTGGGGCAAACTGACCTCACCTGAATGCTGAAGTAGCATTGATCTGGTATCAGTCCCTTACACTGCTCCTTTCCATATAAATAAAACTTCAGAGAGAGAACCTGACTTATGCCAAGACAGATTCATTCCCATTTAGCCAGGGCTGTGGATTTACTTCTAAATAGTGTTCCTTCGCACTGCCCATGTCTTATGAGGTGTGAAAAAAGGCTGAGCCCTCCATGCTCTGACAATTGCTTGTCTCTACTTGCTGAGGTACCCCTTATGACAGCATTTATCTTGGGTGCTGGGCAGTGTTCGGAGCAGAGAGGACAGCAGTGTGTAGGGGCCCAAAGCAGCATAAATGGGGCTAAGGACAGGGCAAGATCAGCTCTACTATGCTTGGTCTTATCCTTCTGAGGACACGATACCTTGGCAGGTTTTAAAAATGTTTTTAGCAGGATAGGTATTGGTGGTGGGGAGAGGTTGTCCAAGAAATATGTTTTTTTGTGAAAAATTGTTTATTAGCAATAATGAACCCTAAGGAATTCTCAAGAGAAGCTTGCTAAAGCACATGTAAAGCAATGAGGTGCTTGGTGGCAGCCAGCATGGCTTCACTAAGGGCAAATCCTGACTGACCAATTTGGTGGCCTTCTACAATGGGGCTACGGAACTGATGGACAGGGGGAGAGCAGTTGACGTCATCTACCTGGACTTGTGCAAAGCGTTCAACACTGTCCCACACGACATCCTTGTCTCTAAATTGGAGAGACATCAATTTGATAGGTGGAGCACTCGGTGGATAAAGAACTGGTTGGATGGCTGCACGCAAAGAGTTGTGGTCAATGGCTCAGTGTCCGGCTGGAAACCAGTGACGAGTGGTGTCCCTCAGGGATTGGTGTTGGGACCGGTCTTGTTCAACATCTTTGTTGCTGCCACGGACAGTAAGGATTGAGTGCGCCCTCAGCAAGTTTGCCAATGACACCAAGCTGTGTGGTTGGGTGGATACGCTGGAGGGAAGGAATGCCATCCAGAGGGACCTTGACACGCTTGTGAGGTGGGCTGATGCCAACCTCATGAAGTTTAACCATGACAAGTGCAAGGTCCTGGGTTGGAGCAATCCCCGGCAGCTACAGGTTGGGCAGGAAGAGATTCAGAGCAGCCGTGCAGAGAAGGACCTAGGGGTGGTGGTCAATGAGAAAATGAACATGAGCCGGCTTCAGTGTGTGCTTGCAGCCCAGAAAGCCAACTGTATCCTGGGCTGCATCCAAAGGAGTGTGACCAGCAGGTCAAAGGAGGTGATCCTGCCCCTCTACTCTGTTCTCATGAGACCTCACTTGGAGTATTGTGTGCAGTTCTGGTGTCCTCAACATAAGAAGGACATGGAACTGTTGGAACAATTACAGAGGAGGGCCACGAGGATGATCAGGGGACTGGAGCATCTCCCATATGAAGACAGGCTGAGAAAGTTGGGGCTGTTCAGCCTGGAGAAGAGGAGGCTGCATGGAGACCTCATAGCAGCCTTCCAGTATCTGAAGGGGGCCTCTAGGGATGCTGGGGAAGGACTCTTCATGATGGACTGTAGTGATAGACAAGGGGTAACAGGTTAAAACCTAAATGGGGGAAGTTTAGACTGGATATAAGGCAGAAGTTCTTTACTATGAGGGTGGTGAGGCACTGGAATGGGTTGCCCAAAGAAGCTGTGAATGTTCCATCCCTGGCAGTGTTCAAGGCCAGGTTGTAGAAAGCCTTGGGTGACATGGTTTAGCATGAGGTGTCAAGGGGTTTGGAACTTTATGATCTTAAGGTCCTTTCCAACCCTAACTATTCTGTGATTCTATGAATTGCTGCTTCTCAGTCAGTTTCTGATATAGGCTTTCCTGAAAATTATTGTTCTGATTGGGAAGTAAACCAGATTTTAGGATTTTTTTAAATATTTTTATTTTTTAATGTAAGCTATAAAATGTATCATAAAATGGATTTACTGACACTTTTGACAGATGCTCAAATGCTGACCAATACAGCACGTACCCTGGAAGCAGCTGTTTCAAATATTCAAAAAAGCTTTTCTTGCATGTTGTAATATACTAAATCAAGCTCTATAGAGCTAGTTTTGGCTAGCAGTATCTCATAGCATCTTTTTTTTTAATTGTTCATAAACACCCCAAACATAACTACTTGTAAAAGACAGAGTAATAGTAAATGAAGGTAGGTTTGTTTTTTCCATTTGTTTTTTCAAGCCCTACAGATAAGGCAAGTGAAGTACTTGCTTGTGGAAGGGGAAACACGTTGGAAGGAAATGTGGCATCACTCCTCCAGGCAGGAGTGCAGAGGGTATTTAATATATTTTCTCCTTTCCTTGCTCACATGAGTCACAAACCACCGAGGCCTGCTGTGGTAATGAAGGATTTTAAACCCTCTATTTCTGTTCAACAGTGGCTGCAGCAGAGGCAGGGATCAACTGTTGCCAAGCAGCAGGGTAAGACAACACACACCCACAGAGTACAGCTGTCAACACCTCTGTGCGTCTGTGTGTGTGCGCATTCACTTCGGATATAAAGCTTAGCACAGTTTTTACTTCAAACTCTCCATCTCCAATCTAAACTTTAAAGCATCCCAGGTGTGCCTCTGTAACTTGCAGCATACACCAACTTTGGTTTTTGTAGCATGTGCCTGACCTTGTTGCTTGTCCCATTTTGCAGACATGAACGTCTCAAGACAATCACCATTGTCAACTCTCAGTCTATTTGTAAATTGTTTTGGTTGGAGTTTTTTCTGTTTGGCTTTTTTTGGTTTGGGTTGGTTCCCCCCCCCCTCCCACCCCCATGGTTAAAGCTCTATTATGGTTAAAGAAGAATGAAAGTACTCTGTCCTGAGGTCACACCTTTAGGGTCAGCACAATGCCTCATAAAAAATGTCATGGTTCACGGTGGAGGATGACTTCCTGTGGCTACTATGGAAGAAACAGGAATGTCTATTGCAACCTTTTATAACTTGTGAAGATGGAAAGTTTGGGTGATTAGTGGAAAATTTTAACATTACTAATCTTGTTTTGCTGTTATGTATTGAAGATCATTATTTTGTTTAAAAGTATCATTCATCCAATGGCAGACTAAGAAAAAGCCAAACACCCTATAGCTGGCAAGGGTGACAGACTGTGCAGCCTGAAGATTAAATGGGAAGGTGTCAAACTAAAGAATGGCATTCAGAACAATCTGTGAGCAAATATATCAGTAAAGAAATGTATGGGAACTTGGCCCAAGCAGGACCACAGGTCTCCAGACATAGACAGCCCCAGGAAGTTGTCTGGTGGATTCACATTACGCTACAGATGAAAAACTCTGTTTAAATTTTAAGGTTACTGGAACACAGGCATTTTCCTTACTCTGTGTATGCACAGCACATAGCACAGTGACATGGCAAGAGGCAGTTAGTGCTGCTTGAACACTTACACTGAAGAGTAGCACTGCAGATCCTCATTCACGCCACAGCAGGTAGTTAAAATACTATTTTCAGAGCCATATCAAGCCCAAGAAAATCAAGAGAGAAGGTACCAAGCAAAATTACACACTATTAAGTCTTTTTATTAGTATTTATTCTTATCACTATTAGTAACACTTAAACAACTCAATTACATAGTGATCTATATGGAGAGTTCTGTATCAGTATCATAAGGTGAGAAAGTATACACGCCACAGAGAAACATTCTGTAGATACAGTGAAGTAAAACCTTTGACAGAAGGGATTATTTCCGAAAGCCTATGTACAAATAAAGGTAACTTTCATACTATATACAAACTTACATTCAGAGAATATACTGATTCAGAGATACAAGAGTTTCATTTAGTGAATGATGATCCATACACATAAACACATGAGAAAAAAACCCTGTAATTTTCAGGGGATTGCCTGGACTGGCTTCCATGGCAATGTTTATTTTTGAAGTTTGAAATGAGTAGGATGGTGGATTTATTCAGATTTTTCTTACAGTAACTTGGGAGATAAAAGAGTATGAAAATTACGAACTGGAGCAAGCTAAAAAAGCCTTTTTATAAAAATAGCATCTGATTGTCAGTTACAACACACTACTATTATTTTCACATTGCAATACAGTGGCCTGACCTTGCCATTTTAAGTGACAGAAATAATTTCTGTTCATGTGAGTCAACTCCCCAGTGTCAGGATTGCAAAATCAAAACTGTGTAACAGAAATCTTGGTAATGGAAATGAACACAAAAGCAAGCAAAACCCCTTTGGCATTACTTATTTTTTTATGAGGGATTGAAAGAAATGGTTAATTTCTGTTGGACAGCCTGACCCTGAAAACTTCAACCCTTTTCTAAAATAGGTTTGACAGAAGTAACTCATGTCTTATAAACATACTAAAATATGAGTAGCTTCCTTTACTGTGATCTCAGTGGGAGAAAGCATTAGAGTAACAGCATGATTTAATTGCTTCATTGGGTCTGACTCTGCAAACATTATGTTCCTTCGTCTAGGGTGAACAAGGATTGATCCCCAGCTGCAAAGGCAATGTGCAGCATTTTGTACAGTCCCACAAGGAAGCTCAAGAGTCTGAGCAAATTCCCCAACCTACTCACAGCTTCACTAAGGCAAAACCAGATCCTGCTTTACTGTACATTTATTTGACATTATTTTACATTATACCTTAACAGAGATGTGAAATTGATTTTTTTACTTTAAAATTAATGATCCCCTTATTTAGAAACCCCATACTAACCTTCTGGGTTTTTTATGGCTTTTTTTTTTGCTTTAAGACAACTATGTGACATAAAATAAATAAATAAATAAATAAATAAACAAACCCAAACAAACCAAAAAACCCCACAGTAAAGTGCAAGATCTTTTAAAACACGTAAAAATTTGTTTGGATTAGTTTTGTGTTTGATGAGCAGTGAGTTTATCATAAATCCACATGAGAGTTCATTTACCAATCTCAAATTATGTTATTTCTTATTCAATCTGGTGCCTGGGCCACTTATTGCTCCTGTAAGAATGATGTGGCCAGTTGTGTGCCTCACCTACTCATGCTTCAACTGGCTTCTAGGCTGGGGCTTACCTGGCTGTCTGGGAGCATGGGCTCAGGGCTATGCTAATGTGGTTATGTGGTTTTTGGAGAACACATGGCTTACATTCAGCTAGGCAAGAGCATGGGCAGGAGAAGACGCAAACTATCATCTGCACCCATCCAAGCAGACAAGTCCTGAGATGTCACACACTGACAACTAGCAACAGTAAATCCACAGGATGACTTGTCTGGACTACAGCACTGTGATCTATATATGACCTCCGTATCTGATGAGGGCACTGAATTGGATAACTTCAATCTGGAAAAAATTACTCTCCCAGTCCTGATGTAAATGACAGACAGATATCTCAATACTGGTATTCTTGTAACTGATGTCAGCAGACCCAAGAAGGATCATTTTAACATCAGTCAGAAGTGTTGTAGGGCTGGAGCTCTTCTCCACACTACCAAGTGCAGGCAATCCCATTTGCTAATCTCAAAATCACTTTTTCTAGCTGCAATTTATTGCACTAAACTTCCCAGGAGCAGCAGGAAAACAAGAATCACCTACTTAAAGGAACTAACTATGCCTCTTTCTCAGTTAGTTGTGTCATTGTTATTTACCAGAGGTAAAATGGTTTCCAAGAATACAAGTGAATCCAATTTTTCTGTTTGCTCATAGATCCCAGGACAATTGTTTGTTACGCAAATGCATTTATGAAATATGGACTCCTATAATAAAAATCTGTATCTTCCCAAGTCAGTGGCAGAAAACTTTGGGATTTAAGTGGGCCATTTGTTGGAGAAGGGATTATTTCTTTGCTATAAGTTAAATAAATCTACCTGATACAGATTCATGTTTGATTCAAAACATAATTTATATGGACCACAAGTTGCTATCTTAAGGAATTACTGCTGAAAGAAGAACAATTAAAAAAAGCTGTATATCCCCGTTTTCGTAAAACATGTAATGAGAGACAACCAGAGAAATAATCCCTTAAAAAACACCCAAACACTAAGAGTATTTCTAAGCATCTACTAATTTTATACAGTACTTGGATTAATCACATTTAACCTACTGCACTGTGGACCTTCATATCCACACACAACAGTACCATAAGTGACAACGACCATAAACTACTTCAGAGTAGCATATTAGGAAATTACAAGGTAGGTTCATTGCCATTACGAACACCAAAGGACATCTAAGTAAGCTGCATTGTCACGCACCGTGCTTTATGCCTCATGGTTATGCAGAAAGCCACATTAATGGAATGAACAAGCAGAGGCATACAGACTCAGAGAGCCTGTGTGCACTACAAGCACTACCTTTCAGTACAGTAGTTAATCTAAACTATACCGAGCCTTGCTGAAAGATTTTGCCATGACTATATATGGACCTGTTCTTGAGGAGATCATCCTCTTATCACTCTCTTTATCACAGTTTTATAGCATTTACCCTACAGATTTGACCATGGTGGCTTCTGGAGAGAGAAGTCAGGGTGTGGTTTGGTTTTTTTTCCATTTCTTTCTTAGTGGAAAACTGTGTACTGAGTTTTCTGTAACTGTAACTGAGTACTTTTCAAACTCCAGTGGTATTTTGTACAGCTGGGGCTATTTTCTTTGTTAATTCCAATGAAATTGGTGTTGCAAATCTTTAATTGCCATCTGACCCATGACCAAATGCAACTGGAAATCCCTTCCAAAAACAGTGTCCAAAATTGGTTCCCTGTAGGTATTACGGTGCTTCAGAGTTGGCTGTTTAACCTGATTTTGCATTTTATCTTACTCGCTGTGCTGCCAATCTTGTGTTACTGGCCTTAAAGTCATAAAGAAATCATCACACCAACCCACACCCCGCCCCTCAAAAAGAAAAAAAACAACCAACAAAAAACCCCTTAAACCCCAAAAAACAAACAAAAAACTGAAGCCAAAACACACTCCTCCCCCCAAAAAAAAAAACCCCAAACCAAAACAAAAAACCAAAACCCAAACCAACCAAACAAACAAAAGCCCAACAGAAAAAGAGTAACGCACTGCACAGATCTCTACTCTTGCCCTTCCCTGGTTTCTTGATTTGAAATGTCAGGCCAGCGAATCTGGACATCTTAGTTTATCGTAAGCACTCATATACACTGAACTATCACGATCCTGCACATGCCCTTTTAGTTTGCTTTGTCTTATTCTGCCCACTTGGGAAAGGATCACCCGTTTTGAGCTCTGTCATCTGAAATAAAGGCATTTGGTGCGTCCTCTGGAACAGATTATACTGTGGACTCAGCTCTGTATTTTTGGGACACCTGGTCCATTTGAGGTCGGAATTTGCGTTAGAGCTGGTTTTGCAAGATTGCTGTTCTAGTCAGTAGAGGGCACTGTAGATACACATAGGGAGAGGTGTGGGTGTGTACACCCTCCCCTCAGTCTTCCCATGGTGTACACCCGCAGAAACAAATGTTAAAAGGTGGACAGCACGATCGTTAAGATAGATAAGGATTCTGGAGCAATGAAAGATCTTAAATACACAGCCAAATTTTTGCTCACGGTGAGAGAAGCTCACACTAACAAGCACTAAGAAGCAAGAGTTGCTGCAAACATATGGTTAAGATTAAATACTGATTCTGAATGTAACTAGGACTTGGTACATCAGAAGACATGAGTAGCAGACTTTGTAACTCCTAGTTTTCTTGCTATATTACTTTTTTATTTTTTAGGTTTTTTTTCATGATACCACATGATATTAACAATTTAGTAATTTTATTATGTATTTTTTTTAGTTTACCATTGTTTTCTGTCAAGTCCTCATCTAACCAGATACTGTTACATACAAATACATATAACAGGAAAACAGTAAATGACAAAGGAGATGAGTGAGAAACAAACAGCATGGAACACAGACAAACAGACAAGACAAAATGTGCTGAGCCTTCTGTTACACAGCTGTGAGCAAGGCATTGCCATTGTGAGCACAATATGAATACAAAGCAATGCTGAATCAGTTCACAGAAATGTGCTGGAATTTCATGAACTCTGAACTGCACAGATGACTTGAACAAACAAACGGCGATTATCACAAATATTTTCATAACACCAGTTTCAGTCCTTTTTGTTTGTTTGTTTTGTTTTGTTTTTAAAATTATCCAAACTACAGGAAAGATAAACATTGTGTTGCTTCCTCTCTCCTTATTTTTTGTTCTAGGTTGGGACCTTCTCCTTCTCTCAGGATTTCAGTAAAATAATATTGTAGTTTCACTCCTTCCTTGGCTTCTTCAGACACTCACACTTTCAGCAATACTGAAAAATAATTATGTATGTTTCCTGCAGTTCCACTATATTTAAATTGTTAGTTTCTCCTGCCTAGTTTCAAGATATATAAGAGCAAATACGAACTGCTCCAGCTTTGCACATCAGCTGGGAATCTCTTCCAGCAATAGCTATATGTAGCTGTGAAGGTCCTTACACTCCAAGTAATAGTGAAAGCCTATAAAATGTATATCTACTTCAGCACTTTTCAACTACTTCTGTTTTCTGTATGAAGTACTATGCATAAGCAAATTAACCTTTTTCTTCTGGCATGTAAAGGCAAACTCATTATGATAACAGCATCTGAATATTGTTATTGCTTGTATTGCTGCAAAAAAATGTTGTGCTCACACAGTAGCTGTATGGTGTCTGCATGTTGCGTAACTATTAAAGACAGAGTATCCCCATTCTCGTCTTTGCAACTGCATTGCATTGAATGCAGTTAAAAAAATGCACAAGTTACAGCACTAATCACAGAATGGCCAGGCTCAGGCAGTGTGGCCCCTTCAGTGCCAGAGCAAGAGTTTCTGAAATCTGAAGAGTTTTGCAAGATGTAATAAATCACCATTAACATCCTAATAATTGCCTTTATGGACCTGCTATACAGAGGATGAAACTATTTACAAATACCCTGTCCTTGCTGAAATCATACCATACAAATTCACTTACAGGAAGAGATGCTTCTCTCCCCTGAATGCTACTCATGCGCTTGGTATATGCTTTCCACTAAGGAGTTTCAGCAGATTATCAGAAAACTCCCACACCAGGGTGTGTGTGGGGGTGATGTTTCCATAAAGTTAGTATTAACGTTCCCTCACAAGATCAAAGCTTTGAGAACTGGGCACACAGTGTATCTGTGTATGAGAATTCTGTGAATAGGTACATACGCATAGGAGAAGCTGTAGCTTTCACTGTTTCCATGCATGAGCAGCATCTCCAGTTCGGAGTGGTGAGGATGCTCTGCAGCAAAGAAAACCTCAGAGCAGCTGGACTCACTTATGATTGGACTGTCCAACAGCAGCCATTCTTCAGCTCTGGGATCCATCCTTTGTATTCTATTCTTTCTCTCTTAAAATTGAATGAGAGGAAATTGAGGAGTCCATGGGCTATTCTCACAGAAAATTTCCATTGTGGGTTTTTGCTGTTTCATATTGATGTATATATATGTTTAAATAAATATATATGGGTTTGGATGTGGGGAGGGTGGTTTGGTTTTGGTTTGTGGTTTTGGTTGTTTTGGTTGGTTGGTTGGTTGGTTGGCTGGTTTTGGTTGTTTTCTTCAGTTGTTTTTTTGTTTGGTTGGGGTTTTTTTCCTT
>NDXB01012763.1:32533-77834 GCA_002631895.1 Agapornis roseicollis | reverse complement strand
TTGAACAACCCATTCCAGTGCCTCACCACAAAATAAATACTGAATAGTAATAGTAATAGCTTCCTGTGCAGAATCAGGGCTTAAAAGATGTAATAGAAAGTATTTTCCTAGATGGGAACATGACTCTGCTCAGTGCTAACATGTCAGCATTTCATGATTGACACTGTGAAGTTAGAAAAATTATTTCCTATATTGCGTAGGAAACAGCAGCTTCATGTCCCACAGTATGTGCAGTCTTCTGCCTCCAGAGGCCTAAAAGCCTAGTGAAAAATCTGTTTGGGTAGCGTGCTAAGACAAAAATTAATAAGAGAGCTTGGGGTTCATATGCTTTTCCCATGTATTCTGTTATAAATGTGTTTGTTCCTCAGGAGTGTGCCAGCGAAGGGGGAGAGTGCTGCAATACTTGCACCCTAACGGCAGGCTCCCAATGCAGCAATGGGCTTTGCTGTCGGAAGTGCCGGGTAAGGGCAGTGACCTTCACTGCAGCATCCTGCCGGGAATGCATCCAGGTTGCTGCAGACACCAGAGCATATGTCATTTTCCTTGCAGATCTTGTGATTACTTTTCTGAACACTTACCCTTTAAAATGGGCTGAAAACTGGTTTGTCTGGGGCTATTCTCTGTCTTCAAGGTGTGGCTCCTTGGGGCAGGGGCTGTGATCAAATGCAGAGGTGAATGAAAGCCTTCCAGTTTCAGACAAGTTTGAGTCAGGCTGGAGTTCCACAAGGTTTCATTACACATCCTTGTTTAAACACACACATCCTTACCCATTTGCTGCTCCCAGTGCCTTACCTGTTGCTCTGGATTTGCCCCATGAGACTGAAAGGGAAAGTCATACCACAGCTAACAAAAGNGCTCCTTGGGGCAGGGGCTGTGATCAAATGCAGAGGTGAATGAAAGCCTTCCAGTTTCAGACAAGTTTGAGTCAGGCTGGAGTTCCACAAGGTTTCATTACACATCCTTGTTTAAACACACACATCCTTACCCATTTGCTGCTCCCAGTGCCTTACCTGTTGCTCTGGATTTGCCCCATGAGACTGAAAGGGAAAGTCATACCACAGAGTGCCTAACAAAAGAATATAGTAAAAACCAAAAACCCAAACCAACCAGAAACAAAACCTAAATATCAGTTAGCAGAATTGTTCAGAAGTGTTTATCTAGATAAAAGACACCTGACTGAGTTTCTGTTAGGTCTACCTGTGTCTCCTCAAGTTTGAACTAACTGAAATCCCATTGAGTAAAGGTAATCAAGACCAATGTAAACTATAAGGTGTTCTTCCTGATATACCAGCAGATAGTAAAAGGAGGTTTAGCCAGATCTTGGCTGCAGGGAGCCTGACTAAATACAACTTCAACTAGTTGTTTGTACTCATTTAGTAGTAATGATAATTATTAATGTTATTTAAACTGTGGTGTACTATGTGTGATATTTTTATCTTTGTCTGTGGACTTATTATGAGGGTTTCATTTCCTTAGGAAGAACATTAGTAATAACTGTGGACCACATTCTTGACTTTGTACTCATCCTGATGTTAAAAAAAGAAAAAGCACAGATTATGCCGGAACAGATCACATTTCCCTAAGCACATTCCTTATTTCTAATGTAATATAAAAAAAAAATTAGCAGATCGCCAGTGTGGGTGAATTTTGTTGAAATATCCAAGATGCACAGGCACCATATTAAAGACTGTGAGAATAAAAAAAAGCTTCTGTGTATCTACATTATTTTTGCAATGACACAAGCAAGGGTTTACCAACATAGAGAATGGCAAGGGTGAGCCAATGAAGAGAAGGGCACAATTTTGCAGGTAGGTGGTGTTAATCAGGACAACTCAAAAGACCATTTATAAGGGATGTTCCCAACATCCCTAGAGCTGTATTGGTTTGGTAAATGCCAGGGGTCCCGTGTGGCAGGATAGCACGTACCGTGCTTGGGAAGGGGTGCCTCAGAGAGTGGTACCACTTGCACCAGTAAATGGCTAGTGGCTTCAGCGGTGCAATGTCTGCATCAGGGAAAGGGAAGTCTTACCACATCAGTTAGCACATGAATATTTCCTGGTTTTATTTTAGTTAAAACTTTAAGGAGGCGTTGCATTTAAGGCAAGATATGGAGAAAACAGGACATTAATTTTCTTTTCTTTTTTTTTCAGTTTGAACCTAAAGGAGTTTTGTGCCGAGAAGCAGTGAATGACTGTGATATTGCAGAGAACTGCACAGGAAATTCCAGTCAGGTGACTTTTATATTTTCTACCCAAGAGATGAAAAAACCCACCCTGTAGTCTCTCAATCACTATGAATGTTACTGTTTTGTATAGTCAGGTGTATAAAAATTGTATTAAACCTGCTGATACTGAAAAAAACAGCATGATACTGAGGTAATTTCCCATATACTTTTGTTGTATAGTTTGCTTCCATGCTTGACTGATCTGTGATCTATCAGTTATTTTCTCTTTCTGTAGTGTTCTCCCAATATTCATAAAATGGATGGATATTCATGTGATAACCAGCAGGTAATTGGCACTTCCATTTGTTTTATGTTCTTTCTGCTTTTATGGATTGCTTTCTATGGATTTCGATATAAGATCTTTGAAAGTCATCTGGGACTGTTCCAGCATTCCTGAGTTTTGGGTACTAGTCATATTTTGGAGCTAAGCATTACAATGAACAGAAAGTAGAATCACATACTAGTTGCCTCAATAGAAAGAATGTAACAAATCTGTACATTAAACAAATAGATGTTTTGGAAAATCAAGTGGTTTGAAACTTTGTCTGTATCTTTTCCTTCTTTCTAGGGTATTTGTTTTGGAGGAAGATGTAAAACCAGGGACCGGCAGTGTAAATATATCTGGGGTGAAAGTGAGTGAATGTTACTGCTTCTATGTTGATTGTAATTCATGTGGCTTGAAAGATTATTTTAGCTGAGAAAAATTATGCGACACATGTATTCAGAACCATTAAAACCAGCTAGTGCTGTATGCCACTCCCCTTCTTCCCTCCTCATTTTGTCTTTCCATCCTCTTTTCCAGCTCTTTCGCTAGTGTTGGATAACTTAATGGTGATTTTTCTGAAGTCTTAGGTTTAAGTTCTCATTAGTAAACACATGGGGAGAATATGCATATATTTGTTGATTTATTTCAGTGATTTATAGAGCATTAAACCCTGGTCAATCTGAACAAAATTTTAGAAGAATCCTATGGTGCCAACATAAACCTTTTCATTGAGAATGCTGTGCAATTTCACAGGCCACCTGCAGAACATGGTACTGCAGTTCACAGATTGGGAATCTCTGCTTGTTTTAATAGCGCATCCCCATTTTCCAGCACCTGGCTTTTCAAAGTCTTCATCATCTTAGAAGAGATTTGTCTCTGTTTTTAGAAGTGACAGCTGCTGACAAGTACTGCTATGAGAAGCTGAATATTGAAGGGACTGAGAAAGGAAACTGTGGAAGAGACAGGGACTCTTGGATCCAGTGCAATAAACAGTAAGTTAATCCATTTTGAAACCAAGTGGTATTAGTATTTTTATCCCTGATACAGTTCTTTGGCTGGCATGTAGAGGCTCAAAAAGCCTTCTTTTTCAGATCTTAGTGCAGGAAATTCTGAAGCTATCTGAGCTTTGGAAGCATGTAGACCAAAAGTAGTTGTCCTAGGACTCTTGGTGAGGCTCAGCAGTGCAGAGGAGAGCAGCCTGTGGTTTCATGTCTCAGTGTGGTGTTCACCTTTTATGCTCTGCCAAGTTGTGTTTGGTTTGCATTGTATTGTAACTTTTCCTATGTCCTGCAACTTGCTGCTTAAACCAGTGTTTCACATTCTCTATTTATGCAGTCGATTATTTCTGCCTATTTTTGAACCTTTTGCCAGTCCTTGTCAAACTGCATCCTGGTATTTCAGATGAGTTCTCCATTCTATCAATGCCATTTGAATCATAGTCCTGCCTACAGATGAAGCAGTGTCTTTTTCAACCTTTCTGTGCAGATCTTGCAACCTTACTTTTGTTCCATTACAACTACATGAGTAAAAATACTCAGTAATACGGAAGAGGCCAGACCCTTCTTTTCTGACACACATAAGTCTCTGCGTATGAGTCATAAAGTCCCTTCAACAGCTGAATTAGATTTGGTGTCTCTAGTTCCCTTACATATGTGTCATATGAGAGTTGTTTTAAAGCCAGTATCTACTGATCTCCTTTATGAGCCAGTTATTATATCTTGATAGGATATTTTGATCAATTTTATGTGGTTTGCTCTTGATAGCTCCCTGCTTGCTATTGCTCTGAGCATTTTTGATAATACATCATAAAAAAGATTCTTTTCCCAGTCCAAGTTCAAAGGAAAATAATCTTCTTGGGAAACAAGACATTATTTATGGGAGTTACTATCCGTAGGAGGAAAGCAAGAAATGACAAATATGTTACAAAGCAAGTGAAGAAAACCACATTGTTTTGATTGTCCATTTTCTTTGCCATGAGTTTATTTTGCCATGTTTATTCCCTCAATGCAGGGATGTGCTTTGTGGATACCTTCTGTGCTCCAATATATCCAGTGTTCCCAGACTTGGAGAACTTGATGGTGAAATCACATCGTCAATCCTGCAGTTTGGAAAAATCTACAATTGCAGGTAATTGGAAATCGTGAGAACAGAGCAGAGACAATTAGTATCCATCTTGCACAGAAAAGCAGCTTTCTGATTCCTAAGTGGAGGACAACTGTTTCCATTACTTTTTTTTTCTATTAACACATAACCATTATTTCAGCTCAACTTACGTTAAGCTTCAGGAAATTGACTGCATGTGGGGAATGCAGCTGTTTTTTAGTCCTCTCTATGTAGTGGTTAATTTTTCCTGTAGAGACATAATGCTCTTCTCTGGCCTCTGAATTTTGCATTCTTTAATATTTGTAAAGCACTTAATGTACTCAAATACTTAGACATATGCCTGCACTGCCAAAGCTAACTGGCAGCTTAATACCTTGCCATATGTTTGCTGTATCACAGTTATAGACCTGGTGTGTTCTTATAGCTTTACACAATTGTTAGATGTAATAAAATCCTATACAAGTAAACTCAGTGTTCTATCTAACAATGGCTCTTACACAGGAAAAATGGTCTTTGTTTTCATCATAACGTTTGTTTGATGTAGATACACTGTTTTGGTTTGTTTCACATTAGGGCCAGTGAAATAAATTAGCCAATACTTACTCTTTCCTGGTCCTGGGCATTGTATAATGCAGACAGAAGGCAGCAGCCCAAAGACCAGTTTCTCTCAAGCAGTCCCATGTAACCACAGCACAAGTCTCCAGGATCCTCGTGGTTGTCTTGCAGTGGTGGCCATGTGAAGCTTGATGAGGAGACGGACCTGGGCTATGTGGAGAATGGGACACCTTGTGGGCCGAACATGGTGTGCCTTGAGCATCGCTGCCTCCCCATCAAGGCCTTCAACTTCAGTACCTGTCCAGGCACCACAGACAGCCAGATTTGTTCAGGACACGGTGTATGTTCTTGTACTCTTTAATCCTTTTTTCCATTTTTGCTCAGTACTTGGCTTTGTGTAGTATAATAGCTAGACCTTTCGGGAAGCCAGCAGCGTGACTCTTGAGGTCTCTGAAGCTGGAGAAGCTTTTGGAAAGGAAAAGGGGACAAAGCACTTAAGTAAACATAATGCATAGCAGTCAAGGCATCTTAAACAATAAGTCATAGTAAGTATGTATGAGTCTTACAAAAAAATTACTGATTTTTTCCCTATCACCTCTGTTAACTTGATTGATATTTCCTCAGGCAATGTACTGGAGAATATAAAAGTATTATGAACTGAGAAACTTGGGTCTCTGTTCCTCTAGATACTCTTCCTCATTCCCTCTTTATTGTATCAACAGCCAAGAAGGTTCATAAAGTTGCTGGATTCTGAGAGTTACTTTGCTCTAGAGAAGAGGGCAGTGAGCTGGCTCTTGGCTAGTGGCAGCTTCTCTGCTTGGTGCACAGCCCTGGCAAATCACATTGTCCTGCCAACAGTGTGAAACAATGTCCAAGTCCCAATGGCTGAGCTGAGATCAAAGGAGTTGTTCTGTCATAATGTTTTTTGTCTTTTGCACAGCATTAGAACTCCCCTTTTAATTTGAAATTAGCTGCTCCATCATATTTTGAGAAAAAAAAGTAATTATCGAGGTTCAGTCTCTGAAAGCACTTATAAATGGTTCTATTAAATATAGATTGCATTAAAATATATGAATTTACATAATACATATTACACACCTTTGTATATAAAGTATAATAGATCTAATAGATTTAATACATTTGTATCTAATATATAAATTAAAATTTGCTGTATATCTAACATGTTTTGAAAACTTTGTAGGCAAAATCAGGGCTGAATGACTGTCCCTGTACCATAGATACTATTTAGGGACTAGATCAATTTTATGATTTTATTCTGAGCTGCGCTTTTGACTGCAGGTTTGTAGCAATGAAATAAAGTGTGTCTGTGACCGATTCTGGGGAGGAGAAGATTGCAATTCTCGCATCAAAGATGATTTATATTTTGATAAAGATGCTATCAATAAAGGTATGTTCTATAATTTTTATCAGTAACTGGGAAGGCTTGGATTTGAGGATGGTTCATTGAGCAAAACTAGATCTCCTACTGTTTCAGTTAGCATACAACATGATGCACCATTAGGAGCCTCATTCCCTTGACTTCCTCCCACAGCAGAAGCACTCACTGTCTGAATGAGGTCTCAGACCGGGGGCTGGGCGCAAGATGTGTTGCTGACAAGCACTCATCCCACCTTTTAGGGCTGGTACCACTGTGTGCAGTTGTACCTTATTTGTTCCAGTCATCTGAGTGGCCTTACAAAGTATATTAGTAGATTAGGACAAGTAAAATGTTACTTGGACTTTTCATATGTAAATAGAAAAGTAGTGTTACATTATTGATTTTTATTTGTAGAGTAAATCTTTTATTACACAGCCAGTATGTGGAATGTCGGCACACAGTTTTTGAGTGAAAATTTTCATTCATTTTAGGGTCGCATACATGAGAGAGGTATGTTGTGGAAGAATGACGGTGTAAATGTCTTTTATTGTAAATCCTTGTTAGGAGACAGCTTTACCATCTTCCAGAATGTCTTTTTTGGTTAGTTTATTCAGCTGTGGAAAGGATTTAAGCAAATCCAAACAGTCACTTTTATTCCAATGTAAGCATGTATTTGCCAGGCAGCTTATAAGGGTATAAGCTACAGCAGTTTAATATTGATGACATTATATTGGCATACCTGGCACAATTTTCTCATGTAGCAAGTGTTCAGTTAAGAGAAACAGACACAAAGGTCAAAGCTTGATTTATGAATGATCTTTTTATGTCCATGCTATACTTCCAGATTATATCACTGCCTGCAGTTAGTCAGCCTAGTGCAAATTGTCCAGGCAGGCTTTCGAAAGACAGTGCATTTACTGGTTTTGTATATCTTTCTTCTAAAACCTTCTGTATTTTTTCCCTTTCTTGTGTTTCCAGGTGTTGTTAGCACAAATATAATAATAGGGGCTATTGCTGGCACCATTTTAGTGTTGGCTCTCGTTTTAGGAATAACTGGTTGGGGTTACAAGTAAGTAAATTGTGTTTTTCTTAATATGGTTAAAAATACATTTATTCCATCTGATGTCTAATTATAAGAACAATTCAAGCATAATCTAAATATGTATATATTTCTACAGTGACGTTTTTATTGTATTAGCATTTTCCAGGTAATTCTTACATGTGTGTATACTTTTGGAGAGCTTGATCCAGGTTTGAAATTTATTTCTTTCTTAATTATTTTTTGTAGGTGATCAGGTTGTGATTTTACTGTATCTGACAAAAGAAATACAAGAATACAGTCTGACTCGATTATAAATCTTTCCTAATGATGAAGTAAATTTAGCAAGATTAGCCTTCAGTCAGTCAGTAAAGCATTCAACCATAGGCTTCCTTAAATAGATGTTTGTATTCAGTCAGCTGAACCTGAAATTAATTCAGGCACTTTTTTCAGTAAGAGAGAGATCTGTAATTTGCAAATAAGGTGCAAGTTCTTCTGGTGTAGAACTGTCAGTGTTCCACTCACTAGGAGGCAAAGTGGATTATTTTAGCCTGACTGATCCTTTTCAGTTTTTCTCCTTTTGTGAACTTCCTCTAAAAACAGAGCAGTTCGGGCATTTTGCATGTATTAAGAAAAGATTTAAGGTACTTACTTTGTCACCTGTATTTGGGTGAAACTGTCTCCTGAAGTCCTTCATCCACTGGTCCTTGGTGTGCTTGGTGGGCAGGGCAGGCTCACCTTGCAGGCACTGCTGTAGCTAGGGCACAGCCCCAGTGGTTTGGCATAATTAACTGGCACATCCCCTGCTGTTTTGTTAGGCTCAGGAATAGCTCCAATACATACGAAAAGAAGCATTTGGAAAAAAGCATGAAGGTTAGGATAGTAAAAAGGTAGGGTATGCTCTCTTGGTGTATCACCCTTAGCTTCTGGCAGTTTCTGAAAACCTGGACTTCTATTTTGAGTACAACTCCAAAAGTTAAGGGCTCATTTTGAGATCACACATAGCCGGTGGGATTAGTTTTTGGAGGTGGAGGGTGCACTTTTCACTAGCAGCTTCACAGTGAATAGACTTAAACTCATCATGAACTGCATCTCCAGCTCAACACTGACTTTAACCATCAACATGAATATATTTTCCAAGTTTATTCTGATTTAGTATGATTATTTCAGAAGTGTTTTCTTTAGAAACATTTTGAGCAAAAATTTCATTCTGCATACAGAATGGATGCTGTATGGTTGGTATTTTTTCCTTTTCTCTTTAAAATTTTTCTTTTACTGACCATGTATACCTGCATACTCATAACTCATTCTTCTTTTTTTCTCTTCTCTTTGTATGGAAAGAAACTACAGAAGGCAGAGGTATGTGATAAAAGTAATGGAATGTATATTAAAAAGCTCTGAAAATAGCTCTACTTCTTTCTTGTTCATTTATATGCTATAAAGAAATTGAAGTGATGAATTACCATATTCTAAAGAATATTTGCTCGTATATATGAAATTGGTATTTATTCTATAAGTGTATTGCTTGAAATCCTGATTTCACTGGACTCAGTAGCAAAAATAATGTTCACTTCTGAGGTAGACAATCTTATTTAGGAAAACAGGAGAATATTTCCAATAAGAGAGACTGAAAATCTGCTATTAGAGATAAAAGTGTTCTTGGGAGGCTGAGAATTGAATAATTCATATCAACATGATATTCAGGAGCCTTCTGAGACAAATTCATGCCTGGATCTTCTTTGCAGTTAAAAATATAATGCAGTTAAATTGCTATGCAACTGAAGAGCCCATTCTTTCCTGCCACCCTGCTTGATTGATATGTAGCTAAAGCACAGTACTGTCTTCAGCACAGAGCTGGGCTTTCACCATTTTAAGCTTGTGGCCAAAACCCAAACAGTTTCTAGTGACTTGGGTTTGGCTCCTGGAAGACCATCTCCCTTTGATCAGTCATCTGCCTGACAGATGGGTCTTCTGGGAAGGAGTTGGCTCCTTACTCTCCCAGTGCCCCCAAATAAAGAGTTTTCCACAAATTCCCCTGTTTTCTGCCTGTATCACTGCCTCCTGGTCCAAGCTGCTGCTTTGTTTGTTGCTGCTGCTACCCATTGTGCTTGTTCTCCATTCCCCCTGCCCGTGTAGTGCTTTCTCTGCCAGGCTCAAAAGTCTTGAAAAAAGTGGAAAAGCACTGCCAAGTGCTGGTTGTGTACTATAAGGTCAGATAGGTGGCAGGAACAGGAAGAAGACAAAGCTATTGAAGTCAAGCCTTACGGAGACATTGGTGGGTAGGAAGTGCGACCCGGCACAAGGGATGCAGCATTTCAGGGTTTGGTGCTTCTTAGTGGAACATGATGTATCTGTAAATGTCGACTAATATTGCCATCTTGTCACTCTACTGTGGATGCTTCAGTGTTGGCTGAGGACAGAGCAGCTAAAACCTTGATACAGAACGAGACTGACCCATGCATGTTTGCATTGGAGTCTTAGGGAATCTAACTTTTTCTAATTCCCTCATCTCCGGGAATCAGTATATGGACAGAGAGCTGTGAGGATGCAGTCAGTCTGCAGCTGTGTCTGTCAGCATGGGCAGAGTGGAAACCAGCATAAGCAAGCTGAGGCTTTTAAGGGTGATGGAGGATATTTCATAGCCAGTGGAGATATTTAATAATTAAATCTCCCTGCAGAAAATGAAGTTCTGTGGGCTGACTTCTAAATAGAATAATCCTGGATATGTACAAGGAGTGCTCCATAAAAACAGATTTCCAGTGGAGTCTCCAGAGTGTATATTTTTTTTCTTTTCCTAATAGTTTATGGTTACTCCTTAAAGATGAAAACAAGACATTGAGGTATTTCTGAGCATTACATAAGGAATGATACTTGGTATTGCTAAGCAATGGAAACGTGTCAACTGAAAGTAATAAAAAGAGCCAATTAGCAAGAATTCTGCCAGCTGGGATAATGTGGCTTTAATGGCACAGCTACAAGGGAGAAGTTATCTCTGATGGTGTAGCGAGAGAACAGTTTGGTGGAGGAACTCTGGGGAGCAGAGCTGCCCACACCGAGTGAACTCTCAACACAGACATGTATCAGCTGAGGAATGGGACAGGAACTGAGACTGAGAGGTGTTAGAGGCCATAGTGTGGAAGTACTGCACTATGCTAATGATCTATGTGCCTTGTAACTGAATATTTTAAATACTTTAGGAGCATTAGAAATTCAGATATGGAATGAAGAGAGCCCCGTGCAGGTCTGTAGTTGGACACAATCTGACTGTGAATCAATCTTCTGATAAATGTGCATCTTAATAGGGTAGACAAAAAGGCCTTGGGAAGTGCAAGGCTGAATAGATAATTAAGTTGCTGGTATTATGATACAGACAACTGTCAAAGTAGCTACTTGTACTAGGGAGGATTTTTCAACTTGATGAAAGTGTTACTGGAATATTTGCATGGCAGTTTTTCTGCTGGCAATGAATTCATTATCTGCAAAAAACATTGCGCAGCTTGATTAGGACTTTCAAAAGCATAGATGGTTTTATGCACCATAACCAAGCTTCTGGTACTGGAAAAGGATAAACTACTGTCAGATATGTGGGGCATTACTTTTGTGTGTCTTGGCAGATTGAGTCTACTGAGGTAGCTGAGAACATCTGACACTGCGCGTTATTTCCCATGCACAAGAAAACAGTTAATAAATGAGGTTTTTCTCCTCCTGAGTTTTAAACATTTCAATTGGTTGCTATTCTTGAATTCAATAATGATCACAAAAATTAAATGGAAAGGATCTACCTCAGAAGGAAAAAAACATTCACTTTAGCTGAGCTCCTTTTTGATGTAGGCATGTTATTCAGCTCAAGCTGTAGCGCTTGTACTGTACCTGGGGATGCTTTTTGCAATGAGCGCAGTGGGCTATTTGGAATGTCTGAACATGGTTATTTGTCTCAAGAACCACAAACTGTTCACTTTGAAAATTGTGATCAGAGTTTATCAGTGAAATGTTCCTTGTTTTCCCTTACCAAAACCACACAATCCACTTTTCTGCACATATCAAAAGCATGTGGAAGTTTTCTCTCCAGATGGTTGAATTATTTATTAATAGGATTATTGTGTGTGGTTAACAGGTTTCCTCAAGGATCGCTATCCTTGCCTCTCGTTCTTTAAAACTAATGTTTGTGCATGTTTGTGTGTGTGCTGGTGCCTCTCATATTTTCTGACTCTACGATGTTTATTATACTTTAGACAAATACCCCAGGGAGATTATGTTAAAAAGCCTGGAGAGGCCGACTCTTTTTATAGCGACATGCCTCCTGGAGTCAGCACAAACTCTGCATCTAGTTCTAAGAAGAGGTCTGCTTTTCTGTCGCATTTTCAGATTTCTACCTGTTCCATCACCCATTATTCCATTAGTCAGAACATTTCATTGTTTTGCAGCAGGTTTGATTCTTTCTTCTTTCTTTGTGGAATGTTTGAAATGGCATCCTTTTGACTTTGATTACTGATTTTTCCCAGATGCTCTGAGATATTTACTACAATTAGGACAGAATAAACAAGTTTTCCATTGCAAACCAATTTTCAGTTAATAAAATTTTCGTCATCTCCCTGCTTGAGATTTGTTTTCAAGTAGGCTGTAATAACAAATGCTAGTTCAAAGAAAAGAAAAGATTAAAAACTCCACAACTTTCTTATACATGGTCATGTAATCAAAGGAAAGGAACACTGTCTTGCTTCAATGATAGTTATAAACATAAAATGTTCAATATAAATGTAATTTTTCTATTTTTATGTGTTAATGTCATTAAGTCACTGAGTTGAACTGGGTAATACTCTTGCTGTCTCACATTAAGGATGACGGTGCTTGCATTTTATTCCACTTACTAGACTAATACTGAATGGTCACCAACTGTTATCTTAGAAGATAATTCTACAAAGACTTCCTGTAGTTTTGTGCTTGTTCTTACAAGTAACCAAGGAGGGCATTAGATTTTGCCCTTGATCAGATTTCACTAATGCTGTTATTGTTCCAGTTACTTTAAAAAAGGGACAACATTTTTAAATGGAAAAATCACTGAAAAGCATTGAGAGTGGTTTGTAATTGCTAAGGTCATTAGGTCACGATGCTCACTATCCCTCTGCAGTTAGCGATCCTTTAGTTATGAAAAACTAGCACTTTAAAACAACTTACAGGAAGCCCTGTGTTGTGGGAGGGATAGACAATCCTGAACTACTTCATAAGAAAACTACAATTCAGTTCTCAGTANTTGAGAGTGGTTTGTAATTGCTAAGGTCATTAGGTCACGATGCTCACTATCCCTCTGCAGTTAGCGATCCTTTAGTTATGAAAAACTAGCACTTTAAAACAACTTACAGGAAGCCCTGTGTTGTGGGAGGGATAGACAATCCTGAACTACTTCATAAGAAAACAATTCAGTTCTCAGTGCCTTACTGAGCAGCCTATAACCATACAGCTGATGACTTTGTTTTATTTCAGAGAAAGCGAGAGAAATGTATGGAAGAGATACACTTGCAGTAACATTTGCTGTTTGGGTACAGCAGCTTAATCTAATATGCAACTTCTGTCTATTATAATATGGTTTTAGGAAAACTGTAGCAGTGATTAATTAATGATTTCTAATTTTAAGATTCAGCTTTTTAGATGTGTGAGTGGATAAATCATGTTTTTTCAGGGAGCAAGCATGAAACTTAAATGATACACTGTTTGTGTTGGAGAATCTTCTCTCATCTGGATAAGTTTTTAGAACAGTCTTGGACAAGCAAGTTTTCATAGCTTTGTGTAAGCAGGTTCGAATACCAGTTAGGGAAAAAAAGTTTCTTTTTCAGTGAATGTCATTTAATGTGTTTCTTCTTCCATTCAGTATCTGTGTTTCTTTTCATACTTCATTTCTTTCATGTGTCTCTGTTTATTATTTGTTCAAAAAAGCTAATGGTTTCTAAGGTCTGTCTGTACTAGAGAGTTTTGTTGTTCCCCACCACCAGTTCAGGTATGTTGTGCACTGTCAAGTCTGGAAAAGTCTGACAAATACTCCATTAACATTGTGGTGGAGCTGACGTAGTCTTTCCATGCAACTCTTTGAATGCCCAAAGTACTACTTCCTGCCTTCCAAGCTGGTTTCGATTTGCTCTGTGTGCAGATAGGGATGGTATCTCTTGCAAGATGTTAGAGTGGCTGGGGCATTGACTGCCTGGGTTTCTCCATACTGAAAGGCACTATGAAGTGTTAGCTGGTATTCAGAGGATGTTCTAGGATGAAGACATAACTTTATGATAACCCTTGCTATTATGAAACACCAAACCCAGAATATAGCAATACATTTGTGAAACTGAAAGCGGAACCTTAAGAAGAGAAAATGTTTAAAAAAATCTGTCAGTAGAGCTGTTGCTTCTCAGACCTTTCATGCTGCAATTAAGTTTGAATTGATGAAACCCTGGGCTTACTTCAGTGTGGTTGTGGTTTAGCCTGGTCTTCTGGAAACTGAAGAGCATCTCTCAGATGCTTGCCCTTCAAGGAAAGCAGAGGCTGAAAAATGCAAGGGTATCCAAACTTAGAAACAACAGAAATAGTTCCTTTAAGCAAAAATTCTTTGCAATAAATAAGACATCTATTCTGACCTGGTTCTTACTTCCTCTTGTTTTCTTTTGGAAATAATTGTAGATCTCTGTCAAAGAGCTCAGCGGCAGCTGTAGTTCAACAGGAGGGAGCATGTTGTGAAATCCCACATGTTGGGCACCACCACCACACACACCTCTAGCTCCCAGAGGGAATACAAAAGGAAAGAAAACTTTAGGTTTGCACCAAGCACCTAGATATAATGACTGGTGTTTTGGCTTTGAGTTTAGCATTAGAAATGCATAATGCAGTGACTGGCTGACAAAACATAATAACTATTCAAAATGAGCAAACATGAGTTATCACTCCTCCACTGGAGCTACCAACTGTGGGTGAGAGGATGTTCATCACAGGTTCCCAGGCCCCTGAGGCTGGTAGCAGTGGGGTGAGGGAAGCAGTCCAGGCTTTCCTACAGCAGCACAGGGAGGGAGTGGGTAGCTTGCAGGCAGGATATTCTTGACGGTGAGATAAAAGAACCTTGAGATGAGCACAGGTGGAAGGGTGTCTTCAGCTATGAACTGGGGCACAGCTGCAAACCCAGAGGAAATCTGGTGTGTGCTGGTGTTTGTGCTTTCCACAGTAGACATGGAGAAGGCAGTACTGAAGCGTGGCTCTTGAACATGAGCACACCAAACCACTGCAGGGACAGCTGTGAAGCGTAACTGCAGCATTTAACCAGAACTTCTGGAGGCTCTGCTAGTGCAGACAGACCTTAGGCTGTGTTGTGTCACCGGCCTCGGGAGCGACCCTCTGAACCGCTGAGCTAACACTGATGTGAGGCAACACCCTTAACAATAACCGCATCTGAGCCCTCCTATTCCAGGTCAAATGGATTATCTCATTCCTGGAGTGAAAGGATCCCAGACACAAAACATATTTCAGACATTTGTGAAAATGGGAGGCCTAGGAGTAATTCTTGGCAAGGTAAGTGTGAACCTCTGTGCTAGCCACAGTGGAAACCAGCCTCTGCACCATTGCTGCTCTGCTGAAAGTTTAGTTGATCTTAGGACATCATCATGCCCTCTTAAAATTGTGCTAATTGTTATTAACCTGAAATGAAGATTTAGCACCACCCTACACAAGTACTTTTTTTACACAATGCTTTGTGATGTAGAAATGACATTTCTCCCATTCCGCTAGTGTGAGCTAACATGAAAAAGAGAAGGAAGTCTACTCACACTCTTGCCAGCTTCTGTGATTTTATCAGGAAGTGTTTATTATTCTTCTCGAAGTGTAGTGATTTTCTCAAATGAAAGCTGAAATTAAGGAGTTTATTGCTCTGCACAGTTGCAGTGAAAAGTAGAGAAAGGTCATCTAAGTATTAGGTTTAGCTGGTCTGAGGTAATCAAAAAGGGACTGACCTAACTATTAAATAGTTAAAGCTAATGAGGCAATGACTCTTGCTGGGGATGCAAAAAGAATATACAGCTTGGCATGGGATGCAGGTGAGTTTCAAGTTGTTTTACTGTCTGTCTTTATCCTTTGATTTCTTTCAGGTAATATAGGAGGAAACAGAAAGAAAGTCAGAGGCAAAAGATTTAGGCCACGGTCTAATTCAACTGAGTAAGTCTGAACTTATAAAAGCAAAGCCAAAAAATACAGTTTTCATATTTGTGTTTTGTAGAAGGAGATTAAGAGTACTGAGAAATAGACAGCTGCATTATTGCTCTGTGGCCCATTCTGTTTGATGATTGATAAATCTGGTAAATGGTGTGGTTAATGTATTTCAACCTCTTTTTATGTATTCTTTAAAAATTAACTATCAATTTTCTTTTTTATGTAGGCTTCCTCCCAGTCGTTCCCATAGCAATTCCCAATGATGGTGGCAGCCTGCACCATCACTGCAGGCTTTTGTCTACAGTAAACTGCCATTGCTGAGTGTATCCTGGTTCAATACTGAATTTCTGATAACCTGTTTCCTACCATTGTCTTCACCTTGGGTTGGGCCATTGCAGAGTTAGAGATTTATATCTCGGCGTACCTGCCTGGAGGTTTTAGGAGAGATACCAGTCTGCTTTGACAGTACCCTGAAGTTTATCCTTGTAAGCCTGAAACAGCCAGTCTTGAGTAAACTCTGCAATAAATGGGTAATGAGAGTCCTTACAAAGCAACTGATCCCCAGGCCTCTGCAGTATGACTTAGAGTTGCTTTCTTATTGATTTATTGTTTGTACTTACATAAGAACCTATGTGTGCAGTGTTCCCCACAGGGAAAAAGCCTGCCTTATGTACTTTAGCCTGCTGGTTGAGGCTTCTTCTGTGAATGAATAGTGAATGGGTGAAAACACAGCCTCTGGGCTTGTCAAGTGCTGGCTGGCTCTTACAGTACTTATGCCACATGGGAATGACCTCTTGTTTGACTGCAGTGAGGGTGACAGTGCCCTTTCCCCTTATCATTAATACTAACTGGCACCTCTAAGTGCGAATGGGCTTGATACGAACCCTGCTGGTACTAATAATGCTAACTCCTCTCTGGGCCCTGCTTTCTTCAGTTTGGGGATTTTCAGTTTGTTCAGAAACTTTTCTTCCACCTGTGGTGCACTGTCTTGAGGTGAGTAGGCTCAGAAAGGTTCATAGAAAATACCCTGTGTTACAAGTTACAGCAATAACAGTTCGATGCACATTGCAATTAAAAAAATGCATGGGCAAAATGGCAATATGGAAACAGAAATCTTAGCACTAGATCCCTTGGAGGAATTTCTCTGTCAAGTGGCCCTGTGCTCTTGGTCTTTATGCTGATAAACTCTTACTGAAATGTTATTTTGCTCATTTTCTTTTCTCCTTGCATGAGACAGTTTGATGAAAGAAACATTAGTCTGACCAAACTACCAAGAGTACAAATGAGATTGCACATTCTTCTGTAAAAACTTGTCCTGCGCTTTCCTTAATCTTCCAATTTTAATTCTTAAACAAAATCTGCTTAAAAAGAGGTTTAAGTTAATGATATGATTATTCTGTGATTCAGTAGAGATGTACACTGAGACTGAACTGGTCCATAAAGCATGAAAACAGATCAGGTCTTTTTAGCCTAGAGCAAATGTAACTGTGTGGGAAGAGTATTGGTTTCCATAAAAGCAAAAAAGCCCAGTGGGCATATTGTTTCATCTGTGCTGCTCAGCTGGTATTTTATACATTTGCTCTGAGAACGCTGGAGCACTAAACAAGTGGGTTGTTGAGACAATATGAGTTGGGAACCTTTTCCCCTGTCTTTATTTTTTTTCTCTTTTAAAGGTGTCCCTGAATTTCCACCTGAATTCTCTGCTTTCCTTCATGCTGCTTGTTACGGCCTCCCAGCCCAGCATCAGCGCTGGTGCTAGAGGGAGGCAGCGTGTACTTCCCAAGGGCTGTGCAGTAGACTGTTAGGGATGAAGCACAGTGTGTGTGTTCCTGGGAGAGACCTGTCAGGCAGGAAAATGCTCTGTCTCCTGATGGGGTCTGTCCTGGACTGCATGGGACCTCATGGTTTGTCTGAGCCACTTTGGCAAGCCTGTCACCTCTTGGAGAGAGAGCTCCCACTGAATGATCCATGTACTGTGTCAATTTGTTGGGGGAATGGCGAAGATTGCCAAGGGCACAGAGTGGCCCTCGTTAGAGGGATAACTGCCTTTGTGAGCAGAGAAAATTGACTGAGAAAGACCTAACTGTGGCCAGCATTTACTCATTTAGGAAAACAAAAAGAATGCTGGCTGCTTTGAGGATGCCTCAGAATACTTGGAGGCTTTTTGCAGACAAGTTTACCTTCTTACCTGTCTGTGAAACACAGGAGAATGTTGAAATCTGCTCTGAAACTGTGGATGGGATTTGGAAAATCCAACTGTGTTACAGACCCTGGGAGTCCAGTGAAGCATACCTGTTGAGATGGAAGAAAAGGGGGTAACACTGTTGGAGGCAGTGTAGCTAGCCACTAGAAAATCAGGATCATTTGTGCCATGCCTTGTGCTGAATTATTTTTTTTAAGCAGGGGTGCGCTAGTACAGTTGCCTACAAAATTACTTGACATATGCATGAGTCTGCAGTAACTGCACATACTGTGTGCAAGACCTTTTGTTTTATATAGTCAAGCACCAGACAGAGACTCGTGCCATTAGTCATTTACCTGAGCAAGGTGTGAGCCCTGCAGCCCTCACGAGCAGCACTGACAGGAGGGGTGAAAGCACATTGGGCAGCTCCTGAAAAATGAACAGCTCATACGTTTGTGCGACCCCTTGTACCTAAGAGGTACATGAACAAGTCTTCTGCTGAGGATATAGCTCTATGGAGACTGCTAAAGCTCTTTTGGGATGTTTTTAATTGTTTCTACATGTTTTAAGACAAAACTAGTTTTCTTTACTAAAGGCAGATGGTTCAGTTTGCACAGAAGGAATGCCACCAGGCCGAACATTTCTGCAGGTTTTACAGAAGCAGGGTTGATGAAATGGCCTGACGAAACAGGCTTCCTATTAAAATCAATTAGACTTATCCAGGGATGATAATGAGAGTTTTCTGAATAAGCTGACAGTTTAATTGGGAACTTGTGTTAAAACAAGTCCCAGGGAACATGCGTTTTGCTGAATAGTGGTTCTGACCTTTGTTAATTTGCACTGCTTTTCCTATGAGCGTTTGTCTTCCTCGTTGTAATAACTGATACAAACATCTTTGGCTTAGACTTTCTATTATATATTGTCTTTTTGCAGCAGGGTAACCCATGCATCTGAGCCTGGGCTTTCTCTCGCTCACCAAATCCCGGCCCAAGGCATAAGCCCAGGGGGTTCTGATCACCCCCAAACAGGGAGTCGGGATCACAGGTCAGTCTCACCTGCCCCTGCATTCTGGGCTGTCATTTAATCCTGTGAAAAGTCCCTTCCCTCAGTATACAATAGTTTCACTGTGGCAAAACACTGTGACTGCTTGGAGGTGCTCCTGCTGATGCAGCGCTAGCTAACCTTCCTCCTCGCCAGCCTGAGGAGTATGAGTACTCTTGAGCCCAGGTCTTTTGCCTTGTTGCATGTTGCGCTACAAGCCAAATGGAGCTGTTGGTTTAGCTGTAGGCTTACATGTAAGGACACCCATGTTCTACAGTGGAATTTCTGACAGAAAATGTGCATTCTGGCCACCACTAATAAATACGTGGCCAGGAAAATCAGCCTGAAAGCTTTCTAATGGTCTCACATAGTGGTTTGCAGTAACTGGAGTTTAACTTTTCTGTAACAGATGAGTTGGTGAATGACAGTCTGTAATACAGCCTGACCCAAGAAACCCTGCAACATGATTGTGCAACAACTGCATGCTTTGATACCACATTACTCTTTGTTTTCTAATGCAGGAAGCCAGATCGGGAGTGTTTCATGGTTACCAAAAGACACTTTCAAATATGAAAAAGCAAGTCAAAAGTACTGCAGCGAGTACTAGAAAATGTGTAGTCACATCTACAATTAAGTCTAAAGCAGAACTTTATTAGTTCCTGGTGATGTTGTCATCAGCCTCTTGCTTGACTTGTGATATCATCATTGCTGCGCTACCACTTTTGACATCTTCTTTCCTTAAGAGCCCAAGCTGGAAAGCATAAAGCACTCCTGATTCCTGATAAATAAGCAAGCTGAGGAAGCTACTTAGAAGCACTTGTGGCTGAGGGCGAGTACTTTCTGAGAGCTGTGGCTGTGCTTGCACGGGGCGGGGAGGAGAAGTTCCAGAGCAAAAAAGGAGCAAAAGAAGTCGAAAAAGTGCTGCCGCTTTTGTTGTCAACGTGGTTTGAAATATGGTAGGGGCTGAACAACATGATCTGGCCCAACTATTTTTTTCATCTGAGCAATCCCTTGCGAGGCCTGTGCCCATGTGTGAGGTCATTGGAGTCACTCTCATAAACAAGGGTGGTGAGGACTGGCCCAGCAATACCAAAAATAACTGAAGGAGGAATTGTCTTTCATTTTTTTTCTCTTGGTTACAATTTGTTTCCTATTTCAGAGTGTGCTCATCTCTATTATATAATTATGATTATCACAAATAATTGTTAAATCATTGCCATTCTTATACAACAAAAGCAGACTTCAAATTGGACCAGGGAAACGCCTGTTTCTACATTGCCCTTCTTTCTTAACATGACAGAGGGGGAGAAATTTGCCAATTTTGTTATTGAGGGCTATGAAGAAACCAGTTACAAAAAAAATGTCTTCTTCCCTGTTAGTATGACTGTCAGGTAATTAAACACCGTCTTTGTTACAAAATTTCCATGTAGCTGGGTATGTAGCTCAGACTTTTTTCCTGAAAAGTGTGGTTTTGGTATTAATCTTGCTTCTGTAAAATATGAGATAACCCTGCAGCCCACCTTCATTAAAGCTTCTTGTGGTCCTGTACCAAATTAAGTGATCATTGAAAAATCTGAAGGTTATTTGCACGGAAGTGTAAAAATTGCCACTGTAGTGTCCAACAGTTAAAGCCTTTTAACACACTGAGGCTAAAATTCATTCCTGTAGAAAGGGCCAAGCCAAAGTCTCTGTTCTCATTCAGCTATGATCTTGCAATTTATTCTAGATGGGTGCAAATGTATGTCTTCAACAAACAGACCACAGGATTGGAGTCAAAATGCCCCTTCGTCCTTATTCTGATATCATGAAAGGAGTTAAAATCATGATCTTAATGCTGGCCCTATGCATAGGAGTGAATTTTACTCTTAAGACATTAAATGAATGATGTATCCCCAAAAGTTTACAGATTAATCAAAGATATGAGCCTTGTTGTAGGTCAGATTTTCTCATGCAGTTGTACACGTTGCCTAGTCCTCACCCAGCATCCATACTGATTTATTTGCCATATTCACTTGCATTTTGGGGATGAAGACATCCTTGCTAAGCTTGTGCTGTGTGTTCTCAGATTTTCTATTCTTGTTCTTCTGCTTTCTCTGTTCCTTCCATTGCTTTCTGCAGGTATTTAAACCCATGGTTCAAAAGAGAATATAATGTAGCTAAGTGGGTAGAAGATGTGAATAAAAACACAGAAGGACCATACTTTAGGTATTTTGTAAATTAATTCTATATATAATTTTTAAGAGCTCTTCCAGCATATACAAATATCTTGGGACTCCTACCTTGTATAAATCAATACAAGTTACTGTAGGTGCAAAGGCCCCCTCTTCTTTTGCTGCATTTTGATGTCTGTTTTTTGGCTTCATGTGCAATTTACAATTCTTTTTCTGAATGTTTTTATGAAGCCATTGAAAAGGGTGTGTGTAGTGCATGCGTTCCCACCGTCATCTAGAGCTTGTGGTAGCTTTCTCATCATTTTATGCCAAGTAGTGTTTTATGGGCATGAGACATATTTATCACTAATAAAGTAGTATTAACTTAAACAGAATGTAATTTACTAAAGCAAGTGGTTTCATAATACACTGACTCTACCCACTGTCTTATATAGTGCATACTAAAATTTAAATGAAAAAAGAATAAAAAGTAGTGGTATTTTACCCTCAGCCTGCAATGAAATAATTTATATATTGTAATTGGAAAACTAAATGTATGAGAATATACTCTGTGCTCTATTTATTGAACCATCAATGAATCTGTTACAAGTGAGTGCAGGGTTCACCAAAAATGTCACTTGTTTTTGAAAGGGGAAAGTGTGTATTATTTGATACATTCCAAGTTAAAGAGAACAAACATGATGAGGCTGGCCTCCCTATTAGACATGAAGCAGGAGACTGAGAACATTTTAGTAGATTCCCAAAAGACACAATCCCACAGCTGAGACAGAAAAAAATCAGCTAGCATGGGAGAGAATGGGAGACAATTTATGACAAATACTATAAAATGTCTAGTGTGCATTTGGCAAAAAACCACATAATGGAGTTGTATCGCAAGATGCTAATGAAACACTTCTATTCCAGTAATAACACTGGCAGGTATTACATAGGGAGGGAATTCAGTAATGTTTAGATTTAAAAATATCCCAAAGTCTTAAAAGATCATAAAGATGTCACTTTTTAAACCATTTGTGTTTGTTTTCAAGAACTCTTAAATCACAAATAAGTTGCAGAAAGGCTTTTTGATGAACAAACTGAACAAATGAGGTAAATTTAAGCCTATCAGTCCCTATCTCATTCCTGAACAAGGAGTGAAAATTCCTGACATGAGAATCCTAGGCTTACAGGGAGTTGTGATTGTGCCAGCCAGCATGGGGCAGGTCTCTCTGTTGGTGCTTGGACATTCAGGCAGGGCGATGTGAGTCCAGTAGTGTTGCCACTGCTGGTTTTATCATTGGGATACAGGGTCCAGTTTTGGTGTCTTCAGTTCAACAAGCGTGTTTGAAAACCAGGAAGATTTAGGCTCTGAGACACCTTGAAAGGGAATGCAGGGCCTCAAGCTGTTCAGTTTAGTGGAGCAACTAAATGCTTACCTGATCATAAAACCCACATAGCTGCATATGGAGCAAAATCTTTGTGGGAAGTCCTTTAGACTAGCAGACCAAGACTGATGATAGCCAGCAGTCACTGGAAGGTGAAATTAAGAAATCTCACAGTGGAACTGAGGTGTGTTGTTATTTGCAAACCTTTTCCTAAAAATACCCTCTTGAACTTTGTTGTTTGGGCAAGGCCATCCGTCACCCACCATAACCTAACCCCATAGCTGTCTTTCAGGTTGTTTGTATAGGAAACCCTCTGGTGGCAATAAGCAAAGGCATTGATGAAATATGAAGATACCATTAGTTTAAGATACGTTACTTGAAATGGTTTAGTTAAACAGGTTTAAATTCCTGTGTGGATACTCTTGATTTGGTTTTCGTCTTTTAATATCAGCATATCTTGATTTAGTAACCAGATTAAATTGATGGAGTGTGCCCTGCCTCTGAGGGCTTTCAGCTCTTGCACTGAATGAGTCACATTTCTAATTATATTTGAGATAAACAAAGTGTTTTTTTCCATGTAGATGAAGATTTAGCTGACCCATGTGAATTTTAAGGGCTGTATATCTGCAGAGATGAAACATAAGTTAAAACCTTTACACCACAGAAACTTTCTAGTCACTGCCTGCAGCAGTAGCTTTAGAAATGAGAAAGAAACCAGAATAAATTTAGAAAACTGTATATGCAAACTCATTGAGGTAACCATGGGGAAGTGTTCTGCAGGCACATTTTTGGAAAGCAAAGGATCGAATCTTCTCCTGGGATGAGTTGCAGTGGGCTTAAAGGAGGTACCAAAACTCGGGTACCATTTTGGTTAATCTGTCATGGACAGAAAAACATTGTTCCTAAGAATGGTGTGTCTGAACATCATACGGAGGGTTTATGAAGTGATTCACAAACAAAACAAAGCACATCCTGTTTGATAAACCCAGGCTGAAGTCAGACTGCAGCTGATATAAGAATCATAGGCAAGGATAGGACATTCACATCAGATAATTAGCTGAGTAGAATTTTTGTTGCTGATCTCCTTTGATTTCTCTGTTCTTTGCAAGACATCCTGAAAGCAGCACTGCTGTTTTGTCTCCCTCCCTGTAGTTTTAGAAATAATGTGTTGATGACTGATGCTGTTGCAGGTAGACTTGAAGTGGAATCGGGGAAAATGACAAAACCACTTCCTACAATTCCTAAGAACATTGCAGTTTTTTAGAGAACAGACATATTAGTCATCACAAAGACTTGTGCCATCAGCTTAAAAAAAGCATCTGTATAAACCCAGCATTGTCTCTCTGACACCACGTCTCCTAGTTATCTTTTTTTTGTCTACAAGTCTAGTGGGTATTTCTATATAATTACTTTTTATTAATGATAGTAATAATAGTAGCTGGTGTCTCTGGCACCAGAAAGCTCCCAGCTGTGGGATTCCCTTCTGTAAAAAAAATGAGATCTGTAAAGAAAAATCTCATTTTCCTGCTCAAATTCTAGGCTAGATTTTAATTTTACATGCCAGGCCATAGCTGTGTAACCCCAGCAATAAACCCAGGCAGGAAGCTTTGCTCTTATTTCGGCTTTGCACAAGGGGCACTGTTCTACCAGTGTAACACTATTGCCTGTTTTTGTTAAGGCCAATTACAGTGGCTGCTGCGCAGATTGACCTTATGCAATATGGTTATGGATTACTTGAAATTATTACTGAATCTCAAAAGACTCAGGAACCATGATTGTATCAGAAAATAAACTGTCAAAATCCCAAAATCGGTATTTCCATAGCCAGTTATAGACAAAGTCTGGAAGGCACCTTCTGAAGCACTGAGCTGCCTACATTCGATTTAATGCAAGTATTTACAGAAACTGAGATTCTGTAGGAGTTAAGTATAAAAAGAGTTTACCAAGAAAACAGATATTTTAGATGGATACCCAGCACACATACCCAGGAGGAAAATGGCAGTCCTGTATCAGAAAGATACTGGCAGCGGGCATGGAAGGCAAGCAACAACAGGCTATCATTTCCCTCCTGTTTTTAATGTGCCTTGATCTTCTTGCTGTCTTCTTCCTCTATTTCAGTCAGAGTTGGCTCTGCTGCTCTGCCAGATCTGTTGCCTTCCTCTGTGAGCACGCAGCTGAGGCCAGAGCTGTGACCTGCCGTCAGTTCCCGGCTCTCCCTTAGGCAGCTTTAGTTTTCCCTATTACAACCAGAGCAAACCATTTGCTTTATTAGACAATGGGAATGGTGTCTATTGATGTCGAAAGGATCAGGATTTCATTTCAAGAATTAGGGAGAAGAATTCAGTACAGCATGTGAATGCTTGCTTCTGGGGCCTTGCTGTGCTGTGCTTAAAGTGGACAGCTCAGGCCACAGCCTTTGCCTCCTCTGCAGACCCCAGAAGCTGAGCCTCCCCTCTGCTGCTGCACTTCCTGAGAAAATCTGCCCATCTCTGGCTTTTAAAAGGAGCGGCATTTAAAATGTTAAAATACTTAGCCACATCTAACTTGCAGATCCCAGCTTCCTAATGTAGGATAATTTAGGCTGATGATGCCCTACAAAGAGATGAACCCATGGCAACAAAGGATAGGTTGGGTTGGTAGTATTTACATTTGGGCTTGAAGTACTTTCATCAGTTGAATGTTAATTGCATTTCATTAAATTATTTCAGTCTATGAAACAGAATCAAGCATAGCTTATGAACAGTTCAGATCTGTCAGGTCCACCTGCCTTTGGTACAGATAAAATGACACTCAAAGTCATAAGATGTTCAGTTGTGTGATAGTTGACACATTGCACACCATGTCTCGTGAGCCAGCACTCTCCCCATTCAGGTGAGGAGAAGACCAAGCAGTCAGGCTCCTGGCTGCAGGACAGTGCATGCAGACCTTCTCCCACTGCTGTGCTGTTTTGTTGTGGATCACAGGTCTTCCCACACTCCTAGTTTCAACTTCCAGGACAGAAGATGGACGCGAAGTGGCCACTACGTCTTGCTTTGTTGTCAGAAATGAGAATTCTTGCAGCGCATTGGGGTGCATGGCTTCATTTGGGGTTGGCAGTGAAACCCCTGAATCTGTGTTATGCCATGTATAAGGCAGAATGAAGTTTTAGTTTCTTGTATAGATTTCAGCTGGAAGCAACATTTGTCATGAAAGCTAATGGATTTGATAGCAGGAGAACTATAACCCCAGTGAAACCTTAAATGGATCCCACCTTTGACCAAAACTGCAAAGGTTTGCCTCCCTCTAACCCCAGCATTACCTGCAAGTGTCCCTTGAATGCTGTCCTTTTTGCATCCTGTAAATGAGAAAGGTCATGTCTGGCTCTTTCTCATTTAAAGTATATGTAAATCTGGGAGACACAGCACATACACAATTGCAGGGCATAACCTGAAAGTTGATCAAAACCACCTCAAACAACTACGCTTACCACAGATGTGTGAGCTCGGTAGTGATATTTTCACAGTCTCAGTAGATGCCACCAAAGATGACAAAACCTAGCATTTAACTGTGTAGCACAAATAGGTGGCAAGGCCCTGTGAGGGGAGGGCAAGGTCATTTCTGTAAGTGTGCAACTGCATTCTTGATGTATTTGGCTGTAGCTTGCATGTGCAGGTGAGCAGCAATGTGCCTACTGAGTTAGGTGTGCAAACCATAGTTGAGCAGGCAATGCAAAGGGGTGTTGAGAAAAAGGAAATGTAAGCAATTGCACTGGAGGTTCTGGGCTTCAAAATCTTTTGAGAAGGCAGTGTGTGTTTGAGTCATGGTACACAGCTGCCTGGCTAAAGGCTCAGCTGGGGATCCTGGTCAGATGACTTGTTGTGTGGGGAAAATACTCAAGATGCCCCATCCTTGGGGGTATTGCTGCTTCCAGGATCACTTAAGCAGGCTTATGGACAGGTAGATTTGCTATGGCTTTTCATCTCATCATGTCCTTCTCCTGCGGTGCCTAAAATAACCCCTCATGGGAAGACCCTGTGGCCTGCGGGAGGCGATGTTGTGCCTGGTTGTGATACAAAGGGTGGAAGATGCCTTCGTTCTTTGTGCCACCTCCTGGCTGTCATAGGTATATAAAGAGGTTTCTGATAGGGCTTGCCAATTCAGAGCTAACACCCCCAGTGTTCCTTGCTTATAATCTCCATGTGCATTGTTCTAAATTTAAGCATGAAGATTTTAAATTCTGCTGCAGCTATGGGACAGAATTAATGAATAATTGGTTTATTAATCATATGTAAAATCTGCTCCTCTTATCTTGCTCCCTTCCTCTCCCCCTTATTTTTTTTTTCACTTCTAGATCTACTGATAGTTTATTAGAGGTCTTTATTAGTCCAGGTGTAAGCAGAGATGAGAGCACTTGTACAGGTAGTGAGCAGCAGGGTACTGCTGAGGACCTTTCCCTGGTTTTTTATTTACGTTAAATAACTTGTTTTCTTGCACGTACAGTTTGGTGCCCAGGTCTGTGATGCTGCATATCTGAAAACCTTGTTTTACCCTGCAGTAGCTGTTTGAAATTTTCTTCCTGAAAACATTCATGTATGTCCAATTCATCTTAATGGGTGATCAAACTGCATGTGCTCTTCCATGTTTGGGTAATTGTAGCAACCTTAACTTTTTAAGTGCTGTTGAACTTAGGGGTTTCCTACTGTATGAGATGTTAGAGTGTCATTAGGTTAGAGAGCTCTCACCATATGATTTCCATTGACACCTTGTTGCTCATGGCTGCCTTTGTATGGGAGACAAGAGACTGTGCTGTTTTAGGGAGTTAGACACAACAAAATTATATACTAGTCCAAGATAAAAGAATAATTATTTAAAGGTAAACAAAATTCACTTAATACTAGAGATACAAAACATTTCCAGACACAAAAGAGTCCCTGCCTTGTCTGTAATTCTCTGTAGTAGAAGGACCCGATTCCTTAAATCCTAATGCCAGGGAAATGGGACTGTGTGCCAAAGGTGGCTCCTGTGGCTCCTTGGTATCAGTGATGTTATGGAGTTTAACCATGCCAAGTGCAAGGTCCTGCACCTGGGTTGGAGCAATCCCAGGCACAGCTACAGGTTGGGCAGAGAAGAGATTCAGAGCAGCCCTGCAGAGAAGGACTTGGGGGTGGTGGTTGATGAGAAAATGAACGTGAGCCAACTGCAGTGTGCGCTTGCAGCCCAGAAAGCCAACGGTATCCTGGGCTGCATCCAAAGGAGCGTGACCAGCAGGTCGAAGGAGGTGATCCTGCCCCTCTACTCTGCTCTTGTGAGACCTCACCTGGAGCATTGTGTGCAGTTCTGGTGTCATCAGCATCAAAAGGACATGGAGCTGTTGGAACAAGTGCAGGGGAGGGCCATGAGGATGATGAGGGGACTGGAGCATCTCCCATACAAAGACAGGCTGAGAAAGTTGGGGCTGTTCAGCCTGGGGAAGAGAAGGCTGCGTGGAGACCTCCTATCAGCCTTCCAGTATCTGAAGGAGGCCTGTAGGGATGCTGGGGAGGGACTCTTCATTAGGGACTGTAGTGACAGGACAAGGGGTAACGGGTTCAAGCTTAAACAGGAGAGGTTTAGATTGGATCTAAGGAAGAAATTCTTTCCTGTTAGGGTGGTGAGGCACTGGAATGGGTTGCCCAGGGAGGTTGTGAATGCTCCATCCCTGGCAGTGTTCAGGGCCAGCTTGGACAGAGCCTTGGGTGTCATGGTTTAGTGTGAGGTGTCCCTGCTTATGGCAGGGGTGTTGGAACTCTATGAACTCAAGGTCCTTTCCAACCCTAACTATTCTGTGATTCTGTGTTGGCAATGGTGCTCATCACTGGCATCTAAAGCTTCACAATCTGCAGCCTCTGCTGCATTTGAGGGTCTTGGAAGACCTGTCTGTAGAAATGGAGGGAAACCTTCCATCTTCAGGGATGTGTTAAAGTCAGAAGGTAGTAGGTAGCAGTGCTCAGGGAGGGTCTGGAGGATGTACCTGCAGTAGTGGGAGGCCTCCTTAGAAAAATGCCCTTGGAACGAGAAGGCCAGGGTAGCTCAGTTTTATTGCTTTGAGGCTTTTTTTCCCTTTTATTTTGCCCAGGTTTAGAGCCCGATAGGAGCCTCTCAAGTGGGAAAAGTGCAGAAGCTCAAAACAGAAGCATAAGAGTTTTTCTTTATCTAGACAGTAAATAAATAAATAATAAATGAAATTTCAGTCAATAATGTGCTGCTGCCTTATTGACATGAAAAGAATGCCTTTCATGTGATACAAACATTTACTTGCTCCTGCTTACTCTACTCACCTTGTACAGAAATGCTGATTGCCATTGACTAATCAGTCCATTTTTGTATATTCTCATCAGACTCTTTCTTTGGCTGGAACAATATGCACTGTATGATGCTTGCATGTACAATAATCTGTTATTAGCACTTTGTATATGCCTTTGTTACTTCACAACTAACAGTTTGGCCTCTGAGTGCATGCATTTGTGTAAATGTGTTATTAAATAAAAGATTCAATTCTATCAGTATAGGAGATGTGTAAGATATGCATAAAGGCACTAATAATTGCCATTTAGTCACTGGCAAAAGACATTGTTCAGCTTGTATTTATACAATCACTGTTTCTATTTAGGCTTTATAGTGCCATGTCTGTCGTTTAGTTCCATATTTATTCAATTGCAGATTTGGTTTGTTAATTTGATAATGATTAATTACAGTACCATATAAAACATTCTAAGAAATTGGGTTTGTTATGCAATGCAACGCAACCCTAATATAAAGTAGGCGATTTTATTTTTTCTTCCAGTGTTCCTGTAAGCTATAGATACCATTATTTGTATTATGAAATTGTTAGACTACTGATCAAACAAAAAACTTTATCCCCCCCAATACTGACCTAAATAATAAGCTATATACTTGGTTCTGAACCAAGCTTCAGAGTAATGGCAGTTGCTGTTGCAGTGCTAGGACCCAAAGACATCACATTTATTTTGTGTGTTTCAACATCTCAGGACACTGTCTCCTGCAAAGTCTCCATCTTCGTCCACTGGATCTATTGCTTCCAGCAGAAAATACCCTTACCCAATGCCACCTCTTCCTGATGAGGAGAAAAAAACCAACCGGCAAAGTGCCAGGGTATGTGTCCCTGTTCTCTGCGTTTCATCACTGACTTAATGTACGGGTAGTTTTTCAGAAGGAAAGTGTGGGAGATCAGCATCTTTGACTGACAGTGAGAGCAGGAGTGGCATTTCCTTCTCACCCGTAACTCCAGAGGCTGCTGAAGGCTGAGCCTCTGGCGGTGATTCGGGCAGCCTTAGTAGCTGTACTTACAGATACCTAATCCGGCTGCTGTTAAACGTGCCCTGAAGCCCGGATTTCACTAGTTTTCTTATTTCAAGCTGAGTGTGCCTGGGGCAGCCCTGGAGCAGGCGGTGTTTCTGGCTCTCCTCCCTTACCCCTCCTGGGGAGGGGCTGATGCTGCTAGCAGCGCTCATTCAAGCTGTCAGATATCTCCGGCTTTATTGAAAGGTGTGAAAGTTCCAGTTAAGGAGGATGTGGAGGGCTTGCATCAGCCCCTTGCAGACTTAGAGGAGCTTTGCTGCTTTTTGACCTGAGCCCACTATAGGTGCCCAGGGTGAGCAGGAGCCGCTGAAACATGCAATAGATAGCGATGCTCCACACACCGATTGATTTCCAGCTGCTGAAAGGTAGCACTAGCTGTTGCTTCCTTTGTGCCAATTCAGATACAGCAGATATTTGAATAAGCAACTCCCCCTTCTCTCCATCCCTAAAATTTACTTTAGGACCTTTATTTGTGATAGCTTTAGTTCATATTGATGCAGACAAGATTCACATCACTGCTCTGTCCTTTTTGTAAAGAAAAATAGAGTCTGCTGAGGGAATCTGCAAGCTGCTGCCTCCATTCCTGTTTGGGACACTCTCTGAGAATGGGAGATTCTCTCTACACTAATATTAGTTAGCATAATTGTAGGGTAAAAGCTGTCATCAAATGTGATGCTACAACAATTCCTTCAGACTGTGCACTCCACCTGTGGACGTTTACTGTGCTGACTGCAAACTATGCTGAAATGCTGAAATGACTTTGTGGTCTGAACAGATACCCACCAGAGGTTGGGAGCATAGCCCTGGTGACCCAAGTGATGTAGATGCAGTTCCCCAAACAAGCTTCTCACAGTGTTTGGTAACAGCCCGGTTAGTCTTGGTGTTCAGTGTGTGTTTGTATTCCTTTTCCCCCTCTCCAGCTATGGGAGACGTCCATTTAGCTGCACTGTACTCCTGGGGTGACATCAGAACTGTTTACTTCGAATTTTATAGAAACTCAGCATGACTGAGTCACTGCACATTCATCTGCTCTTCAGTCAATTCGAAAGCTCAACAGAGATGCCCATGATCACAGTGAGAACCTCCTCTCATCTGGAAGGGAAAAAAGCCGCTTTTTAATTTTTCTTTCTTTCTTTTTTGTTGACTGGTATTTTATGGATTTGATGAACAACCCAAATCAGAACAATTAACACGGGATAATAGCCCGGATGTGACAAGGCTATTCCGCAGGATGACAGATCCACTTACCTAGAATGCCAACGGCAGCCTGTGTGCCAGCCCCGCCTAATCTCTGGTTTATTGCAGTCCCCAGTCAGACCACAGTGGAGCCAGGAACGCCGTCTCCCCGGAGGGCTCAGCCGATGTAAACTTGTATGCTGTATGCATGAACCTTGTGTTCTTTACTTTCCACATGTAAGGGATAAACAACATACTGTCATAGAAATTAGCATGCAGGAATAAGAAATATAGGAGGTCTTTTTCTTTTTTTTTTGTGACAGGATTCCAAGCTTTGAAAGGCAACTATTTGATGCAAATGTCAAACAAACAAGGATTATATCTGGGTTTTTTTACTTTACATGTTTATAATCTCTGTATACAGATTGTATATATGTAAACATTTGATAATGTCAAAAATAGCTGTTATATACATAAGTGTATTTTGCCAAATGCCTAAGGAAACAGTCATGACTAACATCATCACACTTCAGATTTTCTAGTATTACAAGCAGACATCTTTGGAAATACAGAAAGTACAGAACTGTAAACCTGTGTCTCTCAGAAACTGGTGTTTGACCAAAACCTACTCTATCTTTTCAGTATCTTATACTGTCTTGACAATCTCAATTGTATGGCAGACTGCAGAAACCAGTGCAGCAGCACTTTGTCTTAAACCATCGTAACAGGACCCACCCAGAAGCCGTGTTTCACTGAGATGACCAGGGCATGTCTCACAGGTGTAATCAAGGCTGATCCGGCAGACAGCAGAGACAGTAACGTGCACTCCAAACTTACTGGACATTTGGGAATACTTCTAAGTAGTCAATTCAGGATGTGGTGATGTGAAGTCCTTCTGGTGAGAGTCACTGTGTATTTTTGATAGAGCATTTCAGACACTGTTTTAGATGGTGCAGGGTAGCTTATGAGAAGCAAAGTATTTCGCTGCACTTGATAATAACAGTGCTGGGCAACTGGCCAGTTTCATTGCTGTCTTTAACTTTTATTTGTTACTGGAATCGCCCTTACCATGCGCTTGAATGCAATGCTTGGTGCCCCTGAACCTCCCTGACAAATCTGGGGGCATTAAACTGAGTGCAAGTGAGTTTAGCCTGAAAAAATGGGGTGGGGGGTGAAAATCCTTTACCATGGAGATGTTAATCTTGTGTGTAAGTGGGTGGTTAGTTTATAACACCCTAAAGAGACTTCCAGAGGTTGTTGTAAAACAAATGTCCTTTGATGGGGAATTTTCAGTCAGTAAGAAACTGGACCATATGAAATCAGTTTATAATTCTACAGCTTTCCAAAGTAGACTAATTCTTTGCTTCAGGTAGTACCACCTCAGAACAAAACATCCAATTCTGTGTGGTGTCAATGCATACCTTGCCCAACAGCTGTACGATCAATTCGATGTTACTGTAATGGGAACATTGAAGGTGTTTCTGAATCTTCTACCTCTTTCATGTGTTTCTTTTAATAAGTGAACCCAACACTTGCAGCCTTTTAATATATTTTTTTAACTTTTAAGTCTCTCAATAAAGTGATATATATGTAAGATTAAATTAAGAAATGTTTAAAGATGTCAGCAACTGTAAAGTATGTAAGATTTTTAGAAGCACTATATTTTATGATGAGGCTGTACGTTGGATTACGACAAAATATTTGCCTTGGTGTTCAAACGATTTTCCTTCATGGTTGACAGGTTCTGGTAAGTATTTTGGAGAAAGACAAGTATGAGTGAGCGCAAGTGGGTGCAGACAGATCATCTGGAAGGAGCCAGTCACTTATAATTGCTTTAGGAAAGGATTCTGCACTTTTGTGAAGAGTAAATATCCATCAGCAGTGAAGAATATTTTTTGCAAAGATTTACTTTGAGCGTAGGTAACTGGGTTAAAGATATTTGGTAGCGTGTAGCTCATGAAATTAGGGTCTGAGCCACGATTGCTTGAAATCAGTATGTCTTTTACTGATTCCACTGGACTTTTTGAGCAGGACCTTCAAAGAGTTCACCCACAGTAGGACATTATGCTAAGCCAACAGCTGTTGTATTATTCTGTCGCCTGGAAGCTGTTTTCTCTCCTGTGTTAGTATCTCATCTCTAGTGACTGGACTCTTCATCATGTGCCTTTTGTGGTACTTTGTTTGGATATAAACTGGCATGTAATTTTGAATAATTCTGTTAGATTTCTGTACATACTTTATGTTGCCACTGTTTACTCTTCCTTTTCCATTTTGCCTTATCAAGAAGCAGCAAGATTTGGCAGATAGAACTGGATATAACATACTGGCTCTTTGTGTAATGTTCCTAGCCTCCTGGTTTGCAAACAAGTGGCTCTCCTAACTGTATTTGCAATGTAGTATGTACTGTAGCTTCTCTCTTTTTTTGGTATAATTCCTTTGTAGCATATGATTATGCAGTTAACTGTGTTGTGTAACTGTAACAGCCAGTTTAACACTTTGTAGATATGTAGTGCCTGGAAGTCTAGTTATGAGCACTGAGTTTAAGTTAAATAAATACTGACTTTCACTTTGATGGTCTAGAATGAGAACATCACAGGACTTGGGTGCTGGCAGAATTCTTCTGCAGGGAATTTTGCATCAGGTTGGTAACCTGGAGACCTTGTCGTTGCACAAAACCTGAACTGACAGGGCTGTGTGGGCCTCCAGAGCCCACAGAGTGGAGGTTGAAGAGAGAAGTCATTGGCTTACATTCTATGGTTTTCTACTTCTAAAACTTAGTGTGTTGGAAAGCTGCCAGATTAATAAGCTTGAAGTTTGCAAGTATTTTTATCCACTGTAGTTAGTTACACTGGCAATAGCAATAGAAATTGTCACGTAATACCTCATCCAGTCTAAAATATCAGAGTACTTGTATTGTCAATAAGATAGCTCAGTCTCTTTGACTCATTGAAACTCATGACTTTACTTTGTTTTTATTTTAATAAATGAACTAGTTATTGCTAGCTATGCTGTAGATGCCTGTTGAAGTGGAAACATTACCAGATCTTCTCAAATGAAAATAATTGCCCATATGAGCATAGGACCTGCAGGATGAGCTGTACTTAAGTTAGTGTTATGTATTTCAGTGTGGGAAAAGAATCTTGTCTAATTTAAAATTAATATGACTGATTGAGACTGGAAATAGAGATTGTATCCAAATAATAATGCTGCACAGTGATGCCACAGATTAACAAGTACAAATTTACTTGCTAATTCTGTTGAAACCAGAACTTCAGTAATATATACTATAGACTTTTGGTGAATATACTCAGGCAATATACCAGAAATGGTTGTGATTGATAATTTACACATAGTTTTGTTACATTTAAATAAGTAGTTTTAAGGAAGTTGTTAAATTTATACAGCCTGTCTTTGCTTAAGTTCTTAAGTCACTACTTGCCAGTTACGTGGTTAAGTGTGACTTGATTTTGAAGATAGCTACTTCCAAATGATTTACAGAGTTGCTGATATATGAGATGTCGAGCCTGCTAAGCTGATGAACTCACTAGGTAATTTTGAGTGTGCTAATGAACAAATAGGCTTTTGAGGCTGAATTAAAATTAGAAAGGATGTGTGTCGGTAGCTAGTGTACTGAAGTTCTCCAAACTGAATTCCTGTTGCTGGTTGTAAAGCTTTCAAGACCAGAGCTAAGAATGGGTATGTACACTATTATAGGCATGCATATACTACAAATTCTGATCAACATTTCAGTAATTTCATTAATGAAGTCATTAATAAATAGGAGAGGATGTAATGTGAAGGAATGATGAGACTCCATAATCTTCCAGGATAGCAAGTTAGCAATTAGGGCTTGCTTTGTCATTGAATGCCATACCTAGCTGTGATATAAAAATTACCACACTCTAGGGTAAAGCTCAGCAAGCTCCTGTTCTCTTCCTTCCCATTCCTACTGAAAAGCATTTCCATAAATGACAACTACTACCACTAACAGCCTCTTGTGTTAGTTGGCTAAGATCAAAAAGCTGCTAAATCAGTCATCAATCACTTTTCCCCACAATTCCCTGGATAAGATTGCTCCAGTGCTGTTAATATATGTTTTACTCTTGCTACAGTGAAGGTGATGGAGCCTCATGTCTCCTGCAGCTTGCACTGGTGTGCTGGTACTGGCTGGGGTAGAGTTAATTTTTCTTTATAGCAGCAGATATGGGGCTAGGTTTTGGATTTGTGCTGAAAACAATGTTGGTAACACAGGTGTTTTAGTGCTTACTGAGGCAAGGTCTTTTCTGCTTCTCACCCCATCCTAACAGCAAGTAGGTTGGGAGGGGAGACAGCCAGGACAGCTGACCCCAACTGACCCAAGGGATATCCCATACCATATGGCATTATGCTCAGCAATAAAACAAGGGGTAAGGTTGGCAGGGGGAGGCTGCTGCTGGCTAAGTGGCTGGGCTTCAGTTGTTTGGTGGTGAACAGTTGTTTTCATTTGCATCACTTGTCTTTCATAGGTTTTATTTATCTTTCTTATTTCCCTTTTCATTACAATATATTATTAATATTACTATTATTGTTATTTTATTTCAATTATTAAACTTTTCTTCTCTCTCAACCCACAAGTTTTTTACTTTTACTCTTCCAATTCTCTCCCCTATCCCGCTGTCAGAGAAGGGGGGTGAAGTGGTGTTGATTAGTTGCCATCTGGGGTTCAACCATGAGAAGGGGTAAGACCATTTTGTGGCTCAGCCATCCTGTGCCTTTCTCATCCTTTAGCACTGGTGAAGGCTAAGCCTCTTTAAACACTCAGTCCGTGAACCTAAAAGTTGTGCTGTGTCCTGTTCCTCTTGCTCTGAGTCTGAAGATCATCTGCTGCTTTCTCTAAGTTGAATATCTGTATCATTAGCAGACTGTTTGGGCTACTGTTATCAACCACAATGTGATGTTATTTGCCTCATTTTTTAGAGCTTGAAAATTCTGGTCTCCTCGGAAGCCATTATTTTTTTGCCCAGAATGGATTATTCATCAGACTGCTGAGCTGATGACCCACTGTCTGCATGTGGTTTCCGAACCATAATGACATTTATCAGCAATATGGGATTTGGCTTTGAGCAGATTTCCTGAAGACCAATATGAATATACTGCACATGTGTACAGCTTTTGCCTGTTATCCTACTAGAGCAGGAAACAAGGAAAGAGTGCAACTGATTGTGTAGACGTAGTTGCAATACAGATAGACAGGACTCTTATAAGTGTGGTTTCATCAGAAACAGGAGAGGAAGTAATAGTTTCTATCAGTCACCTATGCTAAAAATCTCTTTTTACCTGAGTATTTTCCAAGTTGGCTCATGCAGAATATTTCTGGTGCTGGAACTATGGATGCTGATGGCAGCTACAGCTTTCTTAACAGTAACTCATGCACCCAACATGTAGTATCTTGTCATTCCACAAGTTTTCTGCAACTACTTGGAGAAGCGCTACTACAGACAACATTCATATGTTATCTCAACCAAAACAAGCAGTAAAAAGAAGTTCAGAACACAGAAATGTGTTCCTTTGCTCACACTGGAGAAACTTCAGAACTGGCTCACCTAGCCAGCTGTGGCAGGTTTAGTTCTCTAACATCCCATTTACACACGTTTCAAAATCACTTCAGCTAGGCCAGCTTTTAACTGTTCAAGAACTGCTACGTAGACAGGCCATTATTACAATATGAACTCAGAGTGAGGTAAGGAAGACTGGGGAAAAGAAGCACAGAGCAGTTAAAAAGAAAACACATTCTCTAAAGTAGAAGCATGGGTCTCTGTCTTATACTGTTTTTAATTACTAGAGCATAAAATGTCAAAGCAACAGCTTTTGCTTTTCTTCTGTTTCTGTATTCCTCTGAATAAAAAAAAATAAAGTTTTGGTTAAAAAACCAGTCTTAACACGAGGCCTTAAGACCTTATATATTCTAATTTTGGCATGGAGAGTCTATTTTTACAGCCACATTAGAAGTTCTGTGTGTAGGCCCGGCTGACCTTGTACATCTAGTGGTTCGAGCAGCTAATCATGCGTTGTTGTAAGGCTCTGTAGAACAGCAGTTGCTGATTGCTTTCAATTATTGGTACAAGGACTCCTGCTCACTGCCTGTGTAGAGATTCCATGTATTTAATGCTTGAAAATACAGTCCAGAACATACTCAAACTGTGAATATATAACATGATTTTTCTTTCCTTAAGGATAAATATATATGAAAATAGGTGGTGTTTTATATAGAATACAGTACTTATTTTTATTGTTGCATAAATGCTGAATATTTTTTTCAGAGTAGCAAAGCATTGCAGAATTTTTAATCTGCTGAAGAAAATACAATACGAGCAAAAGCTTTTGGGGCAGTATATACCCATTGCCTCTGCCAGCTTCATTTTGTGCTGATGTTTAACTGGGGCATTGCTGTAAAAAGGAACGAAAAACAAAAGCTATCTATTTTTCCACTTGTACTAGCCCTGACTGGTAAAACACTGAGAGAGATGATGAGAATCTTGTTTCACCACTGGGGCTGGCTAGTATTGGCAAAAACAACCAACCTACATCATATTGTTGTCTTTGCTAGTTAAAAGTCCTTCAAAAATCATACCTGATGTAGTAGAAACATAAGATTTTAACAAATACCAAAATGAAGCATTGCAATTTACAACTTTCTAGCTTTGAGTGTGATATTTCTGTCATAAAACATCACAGGCATTGGGCTGTTGAAGTGAATGAATCTGGCTTTCATGTCGCTAACCAAAATGTTGCTTTTTTATAAAATCAAATAATTGTAATTTGGGGTTCTAAATTCCTGCTCACTTTTAACAACAGCATCATGGTATCCACTTCCATGAGAGTATTTAATACAAATGCCTGTGGCTTTCAATGTTACTGACATACTGTAACATCAGTAAAGTAACTTTCAATGACAAAGACTGTTGTGTGTACTTTGTTCTCATTAAATCCGTACATTTTATCACTTCCTGCTTTACAGGTCTCTGTAAAAAGAAAAAGAAAAGAAAAAAGATGCTGCATGCATGAAAAAAAAAAAAAAGAAAAAAGAAAAAAAGCAGCTACTGGCTAATAACAGAATATGGATGTTACTTTCCACATTCCAGGATTTAAAACGATCTTGTGAGCTTCTCAGTCTTTGACTTATGGTCCTGAGGGTCTCAAGGCAAATCTACAGTTACTGTTCCTCAGGTTTGCATGTCTGAGGGCAACCTAGAAAGAATATCAACATTGTAAACTACACCCAGTTTGCACAAAGGTCAGGAGCAATCACCCCACACAGTATGGTAAGCGTCCTTCCCAGTGTGCCCTGGGGGAAAGAGAAACCCTTGGTTAACTGTTTCCCTAAAGCAGTAACAGGCATATTCCAATAGTCCACAGAAGCTACTCTTAATGGGGAAGCTTTTTTTTGTTTAGCTAGATGACAGCAAATTCTGTTGTCACTCCTTCGCAACCATATTTTTTATCTTAGTTTATGACTACATGATTTATTCTATCAAAGACAACATCATGGATCTTTTTGCTTATGGCAATTAAAAAGCAATTCATTTTTAGGTAACCTAGGATTCGTTCCTGGGTTTGCAGCAATTTGGCTTCCGCTTTTCTTGGTTTTGTGTTTACAAGCAGATTCCTGAACAAAGCCTATTGGATCATACTGCTGTTCTTGCAGCAATTCACTGCCAAGTAGCTGGCTGGTGCCAAAACAGTAACTCAGACTGAGGAAGCAAAACTGAGAAAGACTTGAGTCTGAGTGTTACTGGTCCTCTTCCTTCATTTCTCCAACCACCTGTTACACCTGTCACTATAGAAAATAAAGAAGTAATCCTACCCCAAATCCACCCTCTAAATTATGCAAAATAAGCTAATTTTACTCCCACATATTATTTCATCAGTAAGTCTCATAATTTATTGCAGAACTTTATACCTGTATACGTGTGGAACTTCTGTGAGGTCTCTGATCATTTAATAAGTTACATTTCTTTACAAGGATGTTATATTCATTATTGCCTCATGTTTTCTGTCATTAGCAGTTTCAGGCCTGTGCTGGCTGGAGAATTGGAGGAGCAAAAGCAAAAAAAAGTGCAGACAGAAGCAAATCAGCTTAATAAATGCATGAAAAAGTGTGTGTGTGTAAGCTGTGCGAAGACACTCACCACCTCCCACCCCACAGTAATGCACAACCAGTCCTCACACAACAGCTGTTTTGGAGAGACCTATCCCTGCCCAAGGTTTAGTGCTGAGCACAACTTTGCATGGTGTGCAATATCCCTTTGGTCAGTCAGGTCAGCTGTCCCCACCGTGTTCCCTCCCAGCCTCTTGCCCACCTTCAGCATACTCACCACTGTCACAAAGTGAGAAACTGAGAAGACCTTGATGCTGTGCAAGCACTGCACAGCTAAACCCCTGATGTGTTGTTCCTGCTAGTTTAGTCACACATCTAAACTACAGCAGCCTATGGGCTAATGTAAAGAAAATTAACTCCATTCCAGATAAACCTAGTACAGAGCTAGCAACACAATTAAGCAAAAGTGCTAGATGAAAGTTGTGTGGCCAAGGAGCATTTTGGTAAAGTTGTCTTATAATTTTTAGGGCAAAGTTAGCAGTGTAAGGATGAATACTGTGTTTATACAAAAGATCTAATCAAAATCCTAAAGGAAGAACAGCCTTTGCTTTGTATTCTTACTAACCTTGCCAGCTGTTTAAGTTCTGAACTGCAGCAGAACTGATGCTCACTCAGACAAACCTTTATGGACTTTTGTCATTATGTCAGAAATGCTTTGTGCAGCATTCCATTCCCAACCTTATATGCAACAGGACACCGTGCAATTATCAGAATGTGGAAGTACACTCACATTTATGCCTTTGAAACAAATTTTTGAAGGCATAAAGAGAACTAGCTTCTGAAATGAAACCGTAAGAAGATCCAAGTAGTACAATATCAGTTGTTTCTTTAGGTGAGACCAGCCTGCTTGGCATTTAGAGCCCGGAAACTAGAGATCTGGATTTTACAGTAATACTAGCTAATGAGGGTACAAAATAGTATCTTTAGTCAAGATTTCTGCTCTGACAATCACTTCTGTTGTTTGTCCAGTGACATCTACACATATGTATCTATATGTATGCCTGTATGTATAGCTTTGCTTACATGCTTACGGAATGCCTTAGGGCATAAGATCCTCCCCAGAAGTGCTCTAAACCACTAACATAAGAAATATACTCCTTTTAACATTCTTCTGGCGCTCTTTCCATTTGCAAGACTAACAAAAGAACATCTGTCACTCCTCTGTGGTATGCAAAAGTGACCCAAATGAACAGTTTCATTAACTTATTCAATTGGAAAAGAGTCTGAACTACCTCCATACAGTTGTGCTGCTCTCTCTTATCGTACTGTGCCAATCTTCCCTCAGGAAAAAACTCTCCATACCCCACAAAATACAACCAAAAATCCTTACCAAACACCCTTGTTCCCCTAAAAATTCTCAAAGAAGTCTTGTCTTTGTGTATCTGCTTCCATGTGACTTCTACAGCACTGGTGGCCACTGCCACGATCTGAAACAGTCATCTAGCAAGAATTTTTCAAAGCAGGTTCTGGCCCCTATGTATTAGTTGGCACCCAGAGGCAAGAAGCCTGCTTGTTAGGGTTTGAAATGCAGGAGACAGAAACATTAATTTACATGAACTGAAGCCTGGCAGCTTTAAAGTTCATTGACCAAGGGAAAGTTAAGGTATAAACTGACACAGCATAGGTTTTGTATGTTTAAAAGTGGTTTATATAGTGACACAAACAGAGCAAGAATCTTACTGGAGCAAAAGCCCCCTCTGCAAGAGCACACTGCCAGGTGAGTTCTCCACTGTGCTTTGTCACAACCCTGCTAATGAGTTCCATCAGGTGCAGCACATGCTGTTCAGCACATGTTGTCACAGACTTCATCTTGAAGATAGCTAGCTGTTGAAATAAACAACTTCATCTTACTGATGTTCTGACAGACCAGCCTAAAATGACCATTCCGAAAGCTCTTTCAAGTTCGTACACCTGTCTTATGCTGTCAAATAGAGAAGAATATGTATCATCTTATGCCATACACATGATATTGTTTAAGACAGAAAAAGGCAAGCTGCACTCCAGGCACTGGTTTTAGTGCACCACAGGAAAAAAGTAAACACATTACAAGAAAAATCTTACTATCTGCATAATCTGAGCTATACACAGTGAATTGCAAGTTTATGAGAATAAAATCATCTTTAATAGTTACAGTTAGAAGTCAAAGACAGTATTACATGAGTAATTTATATTCACTGTAAAAACTGAAAAAATTCAACCAAGTGTGCAAAGTGATACCTGCATAAAAACACATAATTTCCATTACTGAGATACACAATTATTGGAAGATTTGGCAAAGCAAAACACAAACTGGAATGTTAATCATGATCATCCACGGCTTGCTTCCTTTTGGTTTAGATGCTCATAACACACTGTATGAACTGAAAAAAGAACAATCACTTATTAGATGCATGGTAGAGAACAAGTTTTCATTTTTTCTCCTAAGATACCCATTGTCACTGCTCTTTTCTGTAAAGAAATTCAGCCCATGCACAACAAAGCTTTGAAACTAAATATGAACATTAGCTAACAGTTAATTAAACCAAAGTATATCCTTAATAATAACAATAAAACCCTCAGGGAACACTAGAACCTAGTGTTCTCCTTCTCCTGCACAGATGCAACTGGGAAGCCAAGACTGACTGACTATGATTTATGTCTTGGCCATTCTCACCTCCCCAGCCTTTTCCAAGGAAAAATGCCTACCAAGCTTTGAAACAGAGAAAGAAAAAAACATCCCAAAAAGTGATATGAGGAAGTCATGTGAGTGAGTGATGTAGCTTCTTAGATATTCATGAGCCACGCTGGTAAGAAGTCCAGGCAAAAACGCACAACATACTATAGAACTCTATAAAATATGTGAAAACTTTGAGATAATACACAATAAAACTGAAAACCTTTGTGCTCTCAGGTAATGGCAGAAGCATAGGGAAGACATGAATAAACTCAAATTATTACTGCTTTTCTTCATTTTTAACTTTTTCTTTAGTTTTACCCTATAATTATAACTGCTTCTTTAAAGTTCACTTACATCGTCATACTGGAAGTTCACAAAGCCCTGCTGAGATACATCCCTTCTTCTAAAGCATTCTGAAAAAATACAGTAATAGAAATCAGGTAAGAATAATTACAGTTATTATTTTTTAGTACTTTCATAGAATTCCCAAGTCACATAAATGAGAACTCATGAAGAGCACTACAATTCATTCCAAGACAATCTCCTGTACTTAACTGTCATCATATACAATCCTTCATGTTCTGTTAATAACAGTTTCCCAATTTTGATATCATAACTCTTCTCATCTCTGGAATAAACCCTGCATTACTTTTAAATCCATTTTTCAATGGGAAATTAAAACATCATAATCGTAATTGTTCCACTTCTATCTGTAAATTCTATTGAAAGAAGCCTATTCTGTACTATGTAAAAGTTAAAAGTTGAACTTTAGCTAAGTAAGTAATCAGATTTTATTAAATAAAAATGTATTATGGGGATGATAGTAACAAGGCTGCAATCCAGCATACCAGTGAGAGCTCTGAGTTTCACACAGCAGGCAACATAATCATCAAATGTAATCTTGCCATGAGTGCTGTATCGCCTTGTGATTGCTGTCACTGCCTGTGGGCTCAGTCTGAATCCTATTTGAGAATAAAAAGTCTACTTTGAAAAGACAGGTTAAGTTAATAGAATCCAACACATCTTTAATTGGAAATACGTGTCAGTTATTGCAGGATGGTAAGAGGTACTGGGAAATGCTCTAAATCAGCATCTGAAACAAGAACATTTCAAAACTTACCCATGGTCATCAAGGCTTTCTCCAATTCTTGGCGATCCACTGTACCACTTCTATCATTGTCAAAACTTACAAAGTGTTGCTTCCAGCCATTGATCACAGCCCAAAGTTCTTTAAACTCATTAAATCCCATTGTGCCAGACATATCCCTCTGATTTCAAACATAAGGAAAATGTTTCTTAACTTAAAAAAAAAAATAATTAAAAAACCTTCTTTTGACTGGTAATTTATATTTTTTATCATCTGTAGTTATTTTTTTTCTTGGAGCTCAATACTAACAATGGTTTACTCTATTTTTTTCTGGTGGAAAACTAACTACAGCAACCCACAGCACAGAGATAAAACTACCGACCAAGCCCAAAGGTCAGAGAACTTGCTCTCCCCACTTCTTCCCAGTGAAACCTGATAAAATTATTTGCTCTTTGTGAATTTAACTTACTTCACACACTTTTCTTTTACCTGCCACAATATTATTGTTACAAATGAAATACATAACTGAAATAAAAATAGATGCCAAATGAAAAAGTCTCCTGTATTCCGCACTGTTTGTTCAAGATGAGCTAACAGNACTTCTTCCCAGTGAAACCTGATAAAATTATTTGCTCTTTGTGAATTTAACTTACTTCACACACTTTTCTTTTACCTGCCACAATATTATTGTTACAAATGAAATACATAACTGAAATAAAAATAGATGCCAAATGAAAAAGTCTCCTGTATTCCGCACTGTTTGTTCAAGCCCTTCCAGTTTCACTTTTGCTTTTTTTCTTTATAAACAGCAAAACATTTGAACATGGCAACTTAAGATTTTACTAAAAAACACTCCAAAGATTCTAGCCTTGTACTCTGTATGCCAGTTTTCCATAGGTCCTACTATGGAAGCCATACACCATCCCATTAGTTACTGACACCTGATTCATTCCAGGCACTTCCTTTAGGGGGACTTAGATTACATTCAGGCTAGGTAGTATAAATGCTTAATTCATTAGCAAGGATTGGAAGGTTGTCCAACCTGAAAAACACAATGAGCTATTTGCACAAAACTATTCTGGGCTGCCAGACCAATCCCTAGGCTTAGAAGGATATCACTTGTTTTAAGAATATCAGTCACTGACAGCCTCCTTTATTATTATTTCATCTTGTAGAATAAATAAGAATGGAGATCACAATAATTACCAACTAAGGCCCAAACGGGGATTAGAAAGCATTTCCCAAGTTTTTGGCACCCTCTCACCTTTGCTTACATAATGCAAAAATGTTTACATTTCATAGTAAAGGATACATCCAGCATCGAGATCATGAGTCTGCAAGTCTCTAAGTTGAAAGCTATTTAAATTACAAGGAAAAAAATAAATTACCTTAAAAGAATTATTTTCAACTTCGTCTAAACATAAAATTTTAAACTGCTTTTTATTATGTGCTGATAATATAATGTATAGAATATTACCTAATTGCTTCCACTGGATAGACTCATACCTGATTTTGATCCAAATAAGCGCTTTTCATGAATACTTGTTAGAAAAATTGACAGCAGAAAACCTAGAGGCAACTCACTTTATATTTAAAATCAATATGCTCTTATCTCAATCCATAAAGGCTTTAGGTTTCAGCCAAAGTGGTCATTTCTATCTGACTACAGACACCACTTGAGCAAGCCAGTTTCACTCATAGAAGCTCCATTTTCTAAACTGAACATGAGGTATCCTGACAGAGGAGTCCTGCCACAGAAATTCTTCATTTTAAACTGAGCTTTGATATTGACTAATGCAAAACACCTTTATAAGAACTGGCTGTCTATTAAAGAAACAAAACAAAACACTTCCCCAACTTCACAGCCCAGCACAGGGGAGGAAAGTAAGGAAGCTGAGAAGGGAAGTCCTACATATACAGAACTAAATACAGAGGATTTACATTTCCATATGGAAAGCAAGCCCATTTACCATGCAAACAAGAAAAGCCCCAAAATTCTACAGAAAGCACAACTCCAAGTGTTTTCTAGCAGATAGCAGAAGAATCGGTCTGCTTTAGGTTTGTTTTGTTATTTTTTATTTAAATCATTAACTTACGTTTATAGGCTCCTGCAATCCCTGACTGGGTGAGACATCTCTGTAGCTCATCAGCATCTATTTGTCCATCCTTTCGACAACAGAAGATGTATCAGCTATTGTTTTAATCCCCTCTCTCAGGCTAGTTATTCCCAGTACCCACTCCCTTTCCACTGGCATTTAGTTACCCTTTCAAAACCCAACTGATTACTGGTCTACTATAAGACAGAAACTGCCTTTTATAACCCATTACCTGTAACAATGTTTCTTTAGTTGATACTTTTGCAATATGCATTAGTTTCCCCATCTACGGATGTACTACAAAATGGACTGGCTTG
>NDXB01012763.1:16716-32301 GCA_002631895.1 Agapornis roseicollis | reverse complement strand
TACTACAAAATGAACAGGATTGCCAGGTTTGCTCTAAACTTGACTTTTAAAAAAAATAAATCCCAAAGCAACAAATCTCCCTCAAATATCAGTAGCATAAACTTGAGAGCCAGCTGCACAGAAACCAAGGCACGCAATTTTGAACAGAAAGACAGCTTTCCTTAAAGTACTAATTTTAACTTAGTGGATATTGTAGTCACCTTAGATTACACATTTATGATCTCACTGCTACACTAGGAAACTGGGAACCCAGATCACACAGACACTCTTCTCAAGACAGCCCTAAGACTTACAAATCTAAACCCCCCTGGGTTTTGGTGAATAGGAAGTGTTAGCAGAACAAAAGCAGAAAGCAAAGAACTTTGAAAGAAAAACCAAACAATCCAGGAAAGGTACCTATCTGTACGGTTTGGACAATGACTCACTGCCAACATATCCTGCTCACAGACACGTAGAGAAAACAACTGCCAACTCACGGAAAGCAGTGAGCTGTCAAAAGTGGAGCTGGAATTAATAGGTCACATTCCTCAAGCACCAACATGAAGTTCAAGATAATTTGACCTCATTCAAGTACGGAACATTGTATCTGTAGTTCTAAAATATTATGCCACTTTCGTAAAGCATTAAATAGTCGCTTTATATTCAAAGCAAATTTATTTGCCTTGGCATCTTCCTAGTGCTTTAAATCCAGTAAGCATTTTTTCCCTTCAATTATTAATAACAAGGACATGCTACTAAATGGCACAGTAGGACTGGCACAGCCAAGTAACTTTCAGAAATGAAGTATCACTGCTTATAGGCCAAGTAGTAGCTAAGATGTCAAATTATATTTGACAAGGTCTGGAAAAAGAGCAATAATGATGTGATTCTATGTAAAATTAGTGGCAGCAAATTCCAAAATTGGTTCAAATGTACTCCACCAGCCTAATAATATAAATGTATTTAAAACTTCATTTACACAGGAAAATAATAAAAAAAAAAATATTTGAAACAGCCATGCATATTAAGCAGCAAATCTCTTCAAAGTCCTTGTGCCTTCTAAAACAAAGGCAGGATCTTTAGGAGAGACGGGAAGAGAATCAGGATTTGTAATCATGATTACTATTACAAATAAAGATGCTTGGCCCTGTTTTTTTTCTTTTTCTAAAGTAGAACATAAGCAGCTAAACTGGACAAGCACAGGGGTTTTGAGAACAGAAAAAATGAAAATTATTACCTCCTACAAAGACAGACTCAAGTAACCATTTGAAACAATGCTTCTGACTTTCTTCTGTAAACAGAGGAAACTAATTCCTCAAATCTAAGACAAGACTTCTGTTGTAAATTACTTCAAAAAAAGAGAACATATATTATATAGGCATAAAACCAACACAGAGCTGCAAACCATAACCAAAACCTTTACTAATTCCACAGTAAGAACTTAATGGAAAACTGAGAGATGTGGCTTTTTACAGATGTGCATGGATGGCTGTAAAATCAACTGATAATTTACCTGCTCTATTTCACTGTCTTCTAGTATTTTTACTTCTGCACAGTCACAGGTCTCTGAAACTGACTCTTACAATTCCAAGGATAACATTTCAAAAGCTATCTAGCTTATTTCAATAATGAATCATTTCTACAAACAGAAATTATTTAAGAGTACTAACTTAAGTATTAAGTGCAACTTGATCGTACCCATTAGTGCACTGGTTCTCCAGCTTTCAGTAATCCTGCCTCACCGGAGAGGCCTGGAGATGGTCTATGCTTTGCTGAGATCAAGCTCCTGCCATCTCTTCTCCACATTACTGCATCCTGTTTGCTGTTACCTCCCTTTCTCTTTACACTAGCAGCTTACTCATTTTTCCAGTGCCAGTCACTTGCTCCACTGCTGATTCCTGTCACACATTCAGGTGCAGAGGCATCTCATCTGGCAGGTAAAGGGTCAGCATGTTTAGCAGAATTTAGCCTGGGCTCCACCTTATCTGATAGGCCTGCCTCACTACACATAGGTCAATCTACTGTTCTCCTTTACTACAAAAATACATGGTCTACATATTTTCATAAGCAATGTTAGAGAAGTAATATACAGACTGTAAGATACATTACTGAATCAAAAGCATAACATGCAGAACAAACCCCAAATTACTGGAAATTTAAACATCCTGCTAGTATTGCTGAATTCAAATTTCCATGTTGTGGTTACATCTACCTGTGGATAACAGATCTAGGAGCAGAGTTTTAGATTTTCACACATCCTAGAAGGGAGCAATACATAGCTATATATTTATGGCCAACCAAGACAGAGCTTATCTCAATTCACCTATTTGCAGCTAAACTTCAGCTCAAGAACTACTTATTTCTAGTAACATCCGTAATTATACAAAACAAATATATGCCACAAAAATACAGGAAATAAACTAAAAATGGAGTGCAGAATGACAGGGAAGAAAAAAGAAAGGCCTACGTCAAAGCTATGAATGCCTTTTCTTCTAGAAGAATAATCATTCTATCCTCCCAGCAAACCCAGACACCGGTACAACTTAAGACTGCTTTTCCATCTGTGAGTCTATTAAGATCATGCCATGATCTCTTTCCTATTAGCATTTCCTGCTCTTAGCCAGGCCATCTCCACAGCTCATACTTCCCATGGTTTCTTGCTTCCTTCTCCTGAAGCTGGTAGCATTACCCAACCCCAAGCTGAGCCACAATTCAGTTACAACATTTCATGTACTATATAGGCCCTGTATATACTTACATAGGAAATAGTGTGTACCATGTACATATATGGTACACATACATACGTCCATATGTACATACATCCATATGCATATATGTCTGTATTTATACACACAGACACACTCTATGTAGAAACTGACAGCATTATTTAAACTATATAGTTACAGTATATATAGCTATATGGTCTAGCTATACAGCTCTATGCAGCAGATAGGCTATTAAAAGCCATTTTGTTTGTTAAAAAAAAGAACAAACCCCAAACAACTTGAAACAACAGTTTTCCTCACTGCAAATACCAGGGATTCTTCTTGCCAAAAGCTAACACAGAAATCATTCCCCAGGAAAAAAAAATCCAAGAAATAAGTAACATTTTATAAGTTTACCTGCCCTGCTACTGCAGCAAAATAACCATACAAAGGATCCTGAGCTTGTTCAGGGAATGCTGGTCCTCCTGGAGCTCCTCCATACTTCAGAAATCAAGAAGAAAATTAACTTTCAATCAATAATTTGGTTAACTGAATTAAGGAACGGCAATGTTTGTATGTAAGAATCAACCTGTGTTGTTACACACACACCACCCAAAAAAGTCAAACCAACCAAAAAGCTAATTCCTTAATGTGGTATTGATATACTCATTTATAATAATTTAAGCAGTTCACTGTGAAACCTTGCACAGGAGCAATCCATTGATTTAGGTGCAGTATGCTGTATCTCATCAGGGTTGAATTTTAGTCTACTACTTGCATAAAAGGGGTATCGAAGATAGGACTAGTAAGGCACTATAGATTTTTATTTCCACTCCAAAAAAGTTGAGCAAGAAGGATCTGTAAGAAAAATACTTGGAAAAATATGCAGTAAGCATGCAAAAATTTAAATGAAATTGATTCATGGAATGATGCAAGTTAACCATGTTGGACCGAGTTGAACCAACAGTCTGTGTGTAACAGCACCTATACCCATCCTTTGCCGAGTTGAAGCAGGAGTACCTGGTTCCTCGACACCACTCAGCTACTTATCAGCCCCTTGAAGTGAAGGCAGATTCTGACAGCATCACAGAACAGTCTGGGTTGGAAAGGACCTTCAAATGTCATACAGCCCAACCTCCCAGCAATGAGGAGGGTCATCCTTAAGTAGATCAGGTTGCCCAGAGCCACATCCAGCCTGGCCTTGAATGTCTCCAGGGATGGTGCATCCACCATCTCTCCAGGCAACCTGTGCTAGTGTTTTATCACCCTCATTGCAGAGACTTTTCTCCTTAAATCCAGCCTGAATCCCCCTTCTTTTAGTTTAAAACCATCACACCTCTTTCTATCACAACAGGCCCTTCTAAAAACTCTCTTCCCATCTTTCTTATAGGCCCCTTTCAAGCACTGAAAGGCCACAATAAGGTCTTCCTGGAGTCTTCTCTTCTCCAGGCTGAACAAGTCTAACTCTTGCCATTTTTCCTCACAGATGAAGTGCTCCATCCCTCTGATCACTTTTCTGGCTCTCCTCTGGACCCTATTCAACAGGCCCTTATCTTTCCTGTACTGAGAATTCCAGCCCTTTGCACAAGGCATTAGGCACAAGCTCTCTTTTGGGGTCTCCCATGGGGAGAGGAATCGGGGAGCGACACCCCGAGAAATGACCGTGCCCCACGGGCAGCACCGGCCAGGATGTGCCTGCTCCTCTCCCGCAGGTGGAGCACCGAGCCGCCCCCAGCAGCACCTGCCGCGGGTCAGCGGTGCGCAGGGTGCCAAGAGGGCCTGGCAGAGGCCCCCGTAACGCGGTTCTCATCGCTCCCTCCACGAGCCTGAAAGCCGACAGCCCCGAACAGCCTCCAGCCTCGATGAGCCCCTGAAGCCATCCCTGTCTGCGCCGCGGAACCAGAGATGCGTCATGTCCCTCTCCCCAACTCTACCGGACACCTCTCAGGACAACCCGGAGGGGACCTCAGGCTCCCCCCTCGGCCATACGCATTGAACGGGCTGCCGAGCCCCAGGCAGGCTGTTCCAACGCGGCGGCCCCGAGCCCGGGCACTGCCAGCCCCGCCACCAGCCGCTGCTCACCCCGCCCTGGTAGAAACCGCCGCCGGGCGCCGGCTGCCCGGGAAACGCCATCTTCGGCTGGCACTTGCCCCTGACAATCTGGCCTCGCCTGGATGGAACCACCCGTCCAGGAAGGGGGGACCGGGACGAGCCGCAGAATCAGGACAGGGCCGAGACTGGAAGCGCTGCCAGCCGCGCTGGGCAGCCGGCTGCCTCCAGTCACCGGGGCAGCCGTGCAGCACAAGACTGTGCTGTCAGGAGCTGAAAGACCAGCCCTCTCTCATCATTTCGCCCCCCTACCCCCCCATTGTGGTGGTACAGGCCGCCGGCCTGAAGGCGGCTTTTCCTCCGGACAGCAAAGGGGCAGCGCACTGTTGCTGCGGGCCCCGTCCGTGACAGGGAAGGGGATTGGGGCCAGAGTCGGGGTTAGCTCTTTACCCTGCGGTTTCCGCCGCTGCCGTCGTTGTCGGGGCGGTGCGGCCCCATCAGGACGGGACTCGAGCAGGGAGCGCCGCGGGGCCGATGGAGGCAGAGGGGAGCGGGTTCAGCTCGCTGCGGGGTACCCTGGCCGCTAGCCTTGCGATGCGGACGTGAGGCAGCGCCCGTGGTAACTGAGCTGCCCCGGAGCGAGCGGCCGCGGGAAGGTCAAGGTCTGGGTGCTGCTGTGGCGTCCCTGGCACACCCCGCGTGGGGCTGCTGGTCTGCGGCGTGAATCAACTTGTGTTGAAGTCGCTTTATTTTAAAATCACCTGTTTGTGATTCAGAAAAAAGCCATAAAGCACGCAAACTCAGTAGTTCGTGTGTACATACCGTGTGTAGAATCAAGGAATGGATTGGGTTGGAAGGGACCATCATCAATTTCCACTCCCCTGTAATGGGCAGTGACACCTTCCACTAGACCAGGATGCTTGAAGTCCTGTGCAACCTGGCCTTGAACATTTCCAGGGATGGGGCAGCCACAGAATTACATTAAACCTGTCCTCCATTTTTGGTATTGTAGCTTTCTCTTCAAAGTGAACACCTACCCTGGTCCCGAAGACATAGAAACTACCTAAGTTTTCCTTTGGGTCTGTAGATCTAAATTCTTCCAGAGCAGGAAGGAGCAGGGAATGCCAGTGGCCCACTGGATCTAGGAAGCCTTTTTGTGCTGGCTTCCACCATCAGTGCTTGGTCAGAGGCTGCTCTGGTTTTTGTTTTTAGCTGGAGAAGTCTCGGCACAGCCTCCTCCAGGCTGGAGGAACATGCTTTAATCCTGTCTGTTTGCTTCAGTAACCCCAGGAATCAACAAGAGCTGAAACAGCCCCAGCATGGTCTGAGCTGGAGTGGTTATTTGCAGAATACTAGAATTTCTGTCTGTTGAGAGATATTAAGTTGCAAGAGGATGAGAAACTATTTACTAGAGTCTGTATGGCTGACACAAGTCGACTGATGGAGACCCTGCAGAGTGAATGACCTACTGTCAAAAATCTGAAAACATGACATTTTATTTTCTGTTTGTTAGCATAATTTCTTAAAAATTTCATGGATTTGTTGCTGTGGTTTAATTATTAACCTCAATTATTGACCTTATGAATTTAATTGTGCTAATTTATTGCAAATGTAATTGAGTCAGCCATCATCCAGAAACCTGGGCTTTCAGATGATATTTACATAGCATACATTTTTGTTATTTCAGTGCTGTTTACACTGATACTGTTCATAGCTGCCAGTAACATGAAAGCAAATATCATGGTGGTCTGTGAAATTTAATATATAATAGAGTTGACAAATGAAAGAGACAAATCATTATTTGATACCTGCATCACACAGGACAGCATATATGAAATCTGTCTTTTCCAGGCAGCCGAGAAAGAAAGTAGTGGATCTGGCTAGCTTTTTGGCTTAAGAAATACCTGTCTCACGAAAGTATTTGTATAAGGATCTGTTGAAATCAGATAGTGCAGCAGTTGAATAGTTTTATTTGTCAGACTTAATCATGTGCAGGGTAGGTCATTGGAAATACTATGTGGAACCTTGTTAGAGTTCATATCTTAATGTCTGGGCAAGAAGCCTCTCTCATTAAAATAGGATCTAGGTACAATGATAAAAATGCTAAAGGCTGGAAAGACTGAAAATAAGTGGCAATCTTAAGTGATAAGATTTGAAGAGTTACACACTGATAAGCAAAATATTAAATAGTATGTATGTGTTGCTGTTGTAGTTTGAACCCAGCCAGGCAGCACATTCACCCAGTCAATCCCCTCCCCGTCTGGCCACCCCCCCCTTTCCTCCCCGCTCCTGGAGGAGTGGGAGGGAAGATGGGCCGAAGAACTCCCACTGGTCAGATAACAACAGTCCAGTAACCAAGGTACAACACAAATCACTATCGCTATCACCAACAATAATAACAACGACAAAGAAAACAAGGGAAGAAGGTACGATACCACCCGCCAAAAACGAGCCCGACCAGGAAGTTCCCCCTCCTTCTGGGTAACTCCCAGTTACCTCCTGGACATGACGTGCTATGGTATGGAATACCTCTTTGGCCAGTTTGGGTTCTGTCCCTCCTTCCTCCCGGCCCCCCCTTCTCCCCGGCAGAGCATGAGGCTCACAAAGTCCCTGGCCAGGGCAAACATCGCCCAGCAACAACCAAAAACATCGGCCTTATCAGCCTTGTTCCCAGGCTAAGTCAAAACACAGCTACTAAAGAGAAGAAAAACTGACTGCAACTGCTGAACCCAGGACAGTTGCCAATAGCTTAAATAGGAAAAAAAATTAACTGCTCTAGTGAGAAAAAAAAAAACCCAACACAAACCAGATAAGATTCAGACCAATTGGTAGATAAAGATACTAAAACTGCACAACTGTAGCTGTACAGACAAGGCAAATATGTTTCATACATTTGGAAGTCAGCATAAATACCCAGTCATCCTCTGTTTGCAGTGCTTCTACTGAGACTACAGGTAATGAACACTATACACAGTAGTTAATATTTACAAAATTATTTAAATTCAACCACACATAAGTCACACGTAAGAGCTGGAAGACAAACTTAAAGTGATATAGTTGATATGGTTTGTTATGTAGGTGTTTCATTTTCACTGGTGCATTTGTTTATTCAGTTTTTATCCAAGGAAAAGGGAGGCTGTTGGAGGAGATCAACACATACACATCTGCCTTCTGAAGGGCTACTCAGCTATGGTAACCTTAAGATACAGTAAGATCATTGCATTAGAAATACATCAGTAAGAAATCTGTGTAGAATAAATAGCTACTGATTTTGCATATCTCAAAGAATGTGTAATCACTCTAGACTGAAGTCAAGCAACATGCTAGTACTGTTGCCTTTTTTTGAGATACACAGATAAATACAGAAAAGCATTCTGAAATCTTAACCCCATGCAAACCATAAAGAACAAATTCCCTCTATACTTAAGAACTTTAGCATGAGAAATACATAAGTTGAAAACAATTCTTTTACTTTTCCCTGCCAAAAAACACCAGTTTTTTAGCACCCTTTATTTCAGTAAACACTTGCATCAAAATGGCCACATCAAAAAATCTAGCCACACACGAGAGTCTATACACAGATAAACATAGAAAAGCATTATGGAATCTTAACTCCATGCAAACCATAAGGAACAAATTCCCTCTATCCTTTAGAACTTTAGTGTGAGAAATACACAGGCTGAAAGGTATTCTTTTGCTTTTCCCTGCCCAAAACCACCATTTCCTCAGCAGCCTCTATAGCCCAAATCAACATTAACATCACACATTGGTCTGCCTTAAATCCAAGCATCGCACTTAAGTTTAACAACTCACAGACCCAAAGGCATCTTTCAGGAACACCCTTAACCACATCACTGGTATGCGTTCTCAGGTCACAAGACTATACACTCAATAACAGTCAAGCTGTACCACCCTGCCCACCATATGATGGGCTATAAAGCATCCCACTTCCTTTTCCTCATCCCCAGGGTACATTTCAAACCCCTTCCTGCTATCCTGATGCTGTTCCCTACACCTTGCAGCCAAAAACCAGGCTTTCTGCTTTGTTGTTTTGGAGCTACAGGTCTCAAACCCAACTTCCTACTCAGGACTCTCATACTGAGCACCTGAGCACTGACTGCATCCACCAAATTCATTTGCAACACCTGCAGTAAAAGGAATGAGAGAAAAGAAAAAGAACAAAACCCAAAAACCCAGCCACACAACAGTCCATAAACAGATCAATAGAGAACAAAGCTCTGAAATATTAACTCCATGCAGACTGGAACCCACAGCCTCTCTCTACAATTTAGACTTTTAGAAGGAGAAATGTACAGGCTGAAAAGTATTCTTTTACTTCTCCCTGCCCAAAACCTCCATTCCTTCAGCAGCCTCCACATCCCAAACCTACATTAACATTACACATTGGTCTGCTTTAAACCCAAGCATTGCACTTAAGTTTAACAATGCACAGACCCAAAGGCACCTTTCAGGAACACTTATGATCACGTAACTGGTATGTGTTCTCAGAAACAACCACCATGACCAGTACATGCAAAATGAAACAGAAGCAAAACCCAAGTGATTACAACATCAACTGAAAACAACCTTTGGCATCACTTCCATAGGTGAGAGCAACTAAAACAACCTGCTTTGCTCAACAATACCAGTGGAAACAGTACCTCAAAGAGAACCACAGCACAAAACAGGCTGTGGATGCACACACACATCAATACCAGAGCAGCTGAAAACAAGGAGCTCANAACAACCTGCTTTGCTCCACAGCACCAGTGGAAACAGCACCTCAAAGAGACCCGCAGCACAAAGCTGGCTATAGATGCACACACATATCAATACCAGAGCAGCTGAAAACAAGGAGCTCAGAAAACACCATTTCAAAGCCTCCAGTAAAGCAGAAGCAAACCACCAAGCATGAAACCCACACACAGCCACCAAGCCTCTTACCTTGCACAAACCACATCCTGAAGCAACTACTGCCTAGGAAGGTCTGCCTTTTATATGCCAGGCCCTACCCACAACCCCTCCCAGCACCCTGACAAGGTCCAGCTGGGTCTGATTTATCGGGGTGTGCTTCCTTGGCTTCTTTTCTCTGGCTTAGAGTCATAGAATCATGGAATGGTTCGGGTTGGTAAGGGCATTGGGATCATCCAGCTCCAACCCCCCTGCCATGGGCAGGGACACCCCACAATAAACCATGGCACCCAAGGCTTCATCCAACCTGGCCTTGAACACTGCTGGGATGGAGCATTCCCAGCCTCCCTGGGCAACACATTCCAGTGCCTCAACACCCTCACAGTAAAGAATTCCTTCCTTACATCCAATCTAAACATCCCCTGTTTCCGTTTGAACCCATTACCCCTTGTCCTCACACTGCACTCCAAAGGAAGAGCCCCTCCCCAGCATCACTATAGGCACCCTCCTGCTTTACATTCCAGCCCCACAGCCTGCAGAGCTCCACCTGGCGTCACAATGGGATCAGGGTTCAGACCAGGCAGGGTTTTGTGTCTCAGGTCCTGGTCCTAGGGCTCACAAAGGCTTTACTGTCACACAGACCGGCTCGCTCTTCACTTTCCCACCTCAAAATCCATTTGAACAGGAATTCTGCGGTGGAGGCATCTACCGGGCAGCAGAGCAGCGGCGCAGGAAGGTTTGGTCTCTGCTCCCACAGCCAAAGAGTGAGGGGGGAAACTTTGTGCTTGTCCTGTGCAGCAAACAGTAAGCTTCGAAACCGTGCAAGCCGCATTGCTCTCGCTCTTCGCTTTCCTACCTAAAATTCCATTTGAATGGGAATTCTGCCATGGAGGCCTCAGCTGTGCAGCATGGCAGAGGCGCACGAGCATTTGGCCTCTGCTGCCAGAGCCAAAGAGCAAGGGGGGGAAACTTTGTGCTTGTCCTGTGCAGCGCACGATAAGCTACGATATGGTTCAAGCCGCTTTGCTCTTGCTCTTTGGTTTCCCACCTCAAAGTTCATTTGAATGGGAATTCTGCAGTGGAGGCCTTGGCTGTGCAGCAGTGCAGTGGAGCAAGAACGTTTGGCCTCTGCTTCCAGAGCCGAAGAGGGAGAAGGGATTCTTTGTTCTTGTCCTGTGCAGCACATGGTAAGCTTTGAAAGAGTGCAACCCACATTGCTCTCACTCTTCGTTTTCCCACCTAAAAGTTCATTTCAGCGGGAATTTTGTGGTGGTGGCCTCGTCTGAGCAGCAGAGCAGTGGAGCATGAACATTTGGCCTCTGCTCCCAGAGCCGAAGAGTGAGGGGGGAAACCTTGTGCTTATCCTGTGTAGTGAACAGTAAGCTTTCAAACGGTGCAAGCCGCATTGCTCTCGCTCTTTGCTTTCCCACCTAAAAGTCCATTTCAAATGGAATTCTGCGGTGGTGGCCTCGGTTGCGCAGCAGGGCAGTGGTGCATGAACATTTGGCCTCTGCTGTCAGAGCTGAAGAGCGAGGGGGGAAACCTTGTGCTTGTCCTGTGCAGCACACAGTAACCTTTGAAACAGTGCAAGCCGAATTGCTCTTGCTCTTCGTTTGCCCACCTAAAAGTGAATTAAACACCTGGTGATTCCCACAGCTCTTCTGTCCAATTACGTACATCATCAAGAGTAGAGAACTACACTGTCCTTACTGAAACCCACTCCACATGCTCCAGAATTCAAACACTCCAGGGGAGAGAGCACCAGAGACAGACAGAATACTCTCACCTAGGTTACTAACCTAGGAAAGTATGGAGACAGTAAAGGGTACCTCTAAGGTTTGTTCATCTGACCGACCCCAAGGACCCTGTGCAGACCATCAGCAAACCACCTCCGAGAATCATCAGCGCTGTGCCAGGCGGCAGGCTCAACCTTAGCGGGCATCCCCGCGCAGGCAACATTCACCTGCCTGGCATGAGTTTCTGCCTCCCTCACACAGCACGAGGCTCGGGCTTCTCTACTCCCAAAAAAGGCACGCTCGTTGCGACGCAGGGGCCTAGCCTACATCGCAAGAAGTGGCCCCGACAGCATCTAGGAAGGTCTCCAAGGGTCAGGACTTTACTAGGGAGCTCTGAAGCACAACTGGCTGGCTGGGAACCAAAGCTGGACTGATCAGGGAGCAGCCAAAGCACAGCAATCTGCAGAGGAGCCGAAGGGCACAAACAGCACTTTACCACCTCCGTGTGTTTCACCACAGACGGTTACATGTTCTCCTTGACACCACACCCCAGAACTAAGCCCCACCAATAGCACCTTGTCATCCTGGCATCTAACTCGCAGGCACTGCCTTCACTACAGCTGAACCGTTCCCCTCCCTGGCGCCTCCCTCCAAGTGTGCTCTCAGACATCCTGGCTCCAATCCTGCATCGCAACACTGCATTTCAAACCCCTTCCTCCCATCCTGAAGCCTCCAAAAGGACTCCCTCTACTTAGCGTGCAGAGTGCCAGGGCTCTTCAGGCAGCCTCGCTGCTCACAACTCCCGCAGCAGATCCAGCCATGCTGCAGCCTTCACCAGGTTCCTTCCTCTTCATCACCTGCCAGAGACAAACCAAGACAGGGGAACACGCTCTGCTGCCCATCCTCACCACCACTCCAGCCATCCAGTTCCTTACGAACCCTCGGCCTCCTCCAAGGCTCAACCCTGTGCTCACCTCTCCCAAAGATGTTCCAGAGCCTGACGCTGGCCTCTCCTGCTCTCCACCACCTGGGAGTGCAACAGAAGCCATGGCTCTTGCGAATCTGACCAACCCCACAGTTCTTCTCCTTACCTGCCTGACTCACCTGAAGCGCTCATCCCACTCCAAAGGTAGAGGGCAAGACCTGCAATACCAAACACCAATACAGAACCACTTTGTCATGTAGCTGTTAACACTGAGCCACCACACACACACACAAACCCCTTACCTCCTCACAGCTGGAATAGCAACCTGAGCAACAATACCCCAAAAGTCTTCTGGTGCCGTGACCGAAGGAAAAGCTTGTAAATGCTTGTAAGGAGTGAAAGAAAAAAGCCTGACACACTTTTAAACCACCAACGTGAGCAGTCATCATGTAAAGGACAAAAATACCTGCCATCAAAAAATCTAGCCACACAATCGTCTATAGACAGATAAATAGAGAAAAATGCTCTGGAATATTAACTCCATGCAAACCATAAGAAACAAATTCCCTCCATACTTTAGAACTTTAGTGTGAGAAATACATAACCTGAAAATAATTCTTTTACTTTTCCCTACCAAAAAACACCAGTTTTTTAACACCCTCCACTTCACTAAACATCATCAAAATTACATTCAAAATTATATTCAAAATTACATTCAGGAATCCATTTACACAATAGTATGTATGCAAGTAAATAGAGAAAAATGTTCTGAAATATTAACGACGCCAAAAGGATGCCAAAACGACGCCAAAACAATGCCAAACTATCCAGCCACACAATAGCCTGCAGGCCAGTAAGGAGAGAAAAATGCTCTGAAATCTTAACTCCATGCAACCTATAAGGAACAAATTCCCTCCATACTTTAGAACTTTATTGTGAGAAATACATAAGCTGAAAACAGTTCTTGTACTTTTCACTGCCAAAAAACATTAGTTTTTTAACACCGTTTACTTCAGTAAACATTAAATTACATCAGAATTACATCAAAATTACATCAAAAATTTAGCCATACAAGAGTCTATATATTCAGTGTATTTTCCTAAATATATACCTAAGCAAAAAATAATTTTGCTTAGAAACTGAAAATTATGCATGCAGTTTGCATTTCACAGCTTTAGTTGGATTCTTTGTAATAAGATGTTATGAAAGAATTAAACCCAGAGGTAAGGTAATAGCATTACTGCCTTAAAATCTGATCATGAGTTATATTTGTTGCATGTGCCATGCTCCCTCTGAGCATAAACCCATTACAACTCACACATTTTCTTCTTGCTTGTCTTCCCTCCCTCTGCCCCACTAAGTCTGGTTACATTTAACCCTGATATGAGCTCATGCATGATGTGGGAATTGAGTCACCCTAAACGGAAAGCATTGCGCCACATGGGGCTGCCAGTTAGGTTCCCATCCATTTNCACCTCCTGATGGCTGTTTTGAGTAATTTTAATAGCAACTAAATAAATCTTCAAGATTAATACCTTAGCATTTACTAATCAGGGCTTTAACTTCCCACTCAGCTGGTATGGAATTCCTGGTTTTGCCAGTTAGGTTCCCATCCATTTGGTGCAGTGTTTGGGAGCTCAGTGGTGGTGTGCTGAGGCATCATGCTTTCCTGGCAAAAAGGTGTGGAGTTTCCAGAACTGCAATAAAAGAAGCTGGGGAGGAGACAGGGAATTAAAATGTAAAGTTTGAATTTCCTAAAGTCTTTACTTAGAACATCTGAGGGGAAAAAAACTTGAGAATATTACTTAAGGATGGACAAAAAATAATCTCTTTACCCTTTTAATTGCCATAACTTGAGATGAGTCATGCAATCAAACAGTGGAAAGTTAAACATAGTACATACCAGAAGTCTTTAATATCATGCCTCAATTGGTACCCAGAATAAATGGTGCTCCACTGTTTTGGTGCTTTTTCTTCTCTTTGACACAATTTCATTTTTCTATTTACTGGGTGTTATTTATGCTCAGGTCTAGAATCACAGAATGATTTGGTTTGGAAGAGGTCTTGAAGGCCATATAATTCCACCAGACCAGGTTGCTCAAAGCCTCATCCAACCTGACCTTGAACACTGGCAGGAATGGCACAGCCACAGCTCCTCAGGGCAACCTGTTCCAGTGCTTCACCACCCTCACAGTGAAGACTTTCTTCATAATATCTAAGATAAATCTCCCCTCTCTCAGTTTAAAGCCATTCCCCCTTGTTCTGTCACTACATTCCCATGTAAAAAGTCCCTCTCCAGATTTCTTGTAGGCCCCCTTTAGGTGTTGGAAGACTGTTAATAAGATCTCCTGGAGCCTTCTCTCCTCCAGGCTGAACAACCCCAACTCTCTCAGCTTTTCCTTATAGGAGAGAAATTCTGATCATCCTCATGGCCCTTCTCTGGACTCCTTCTAACAAGTCCACATACAAGGATTTTCTGTAATAGGCAAGTTTTATGTTTGAATCATCAAATAACGTGCTTGCAATGGCAGGGTCAAGGGGTAGGCATTTCTGTCACCTTATAAGTAAAGAGAATGTGGAGATTAAGATTTTCTATAAATTTTGACTCCCAGTTTTTGAAACACTTCAGTTTTCTGCAACCCTATATGACTTCCACACTTACTTTTCCCTCCCAGATCCACCCTCTTTGGCAGGTGGTTCAATGGTGACCAACTTCCTTATTCCGTACTCCTTCCCCTCTTTGTTTTTGTGTTCAGCATTGTGGGGATTCTTCATCACTCACTGGGTATCAGTGAGGGCTAAGACAAGATAACCTTATTCTTGGATGGTGCTGCTAGTGAGGTTTTGATATTGAGATTTTTCAGGCTTACAATCAGCTTTATTCAATGCAGTACAATAACACAATTTACCACATCCATCTCATAGTAAGTATAGCAGTTTGTGCATTCCCCAGGCATGAGTTCTTTACAGCTAAAGTGCCACTTTTCAGTAACAGCATTAATTTCTAAGGTCACACAACTTGCAGTTGGATGGTTCCTGAGATAGTTTTTAAATAAAGTTATAATTGCAATATAAACATATCAGAAAATAACAGTGATATATGCCTGTGATTTGGAAAAGACATTTACAATTCTACTTACTTTGTGTATCACAGAATCACAGAATCCTAAAGGTTGGAAGGGGCCTCGAAAGCTCATCTAGTCCAACCCCCCTGCGAGAGCAGGGTAACCTAAATTACATCACACAGGAACTGGTCCAGGCGGGCCTTGATCCAACGTAG
>NDXB01012763.1:0-14521 GCA_002631895.1 Agapornis roseicollis | reverse complement strand
TTTTTTATTTTTTTCCTTTCCTTTTTTTTTTTTTTTTTCTTTTTTTTTTTTTTTTTTTTTTTTTTTTTTTTTTTTTTTTTTTTTTTTTTTGTTCCCTTTTTCTCATTTCTTAAGACCTTTTCTAGTTGCTAAAGATTGAACGAATCAGCGTATTGCTGTTTCCAAAAGTGACCACCAGATGTCACGCTGGCACTTCTAATGCCGACACATCAGCCCATGCTTGGTGGCTTTCTAGTCTACACCCTTTTCACCTTATATAAAGGCAAGCTCAGGCAAAGGTAGAAAGAAACAGAACCCACCTAGACAGGCCTCAGGTACTTGTTGCAGGGACAGCTCCTTGGCTCTCAGCGCTGGTGTCTAATAAGAGCTGTAATATTCCTGAGCAATTTTTTGTGCCAAACTTATTTAACAATAGTTTATGCATTTATATAAAGGATTTTCTATTAGAAAAAATCACTTAGCATAGGTTCATGCATATATTTTTGGAAACCCACTCTGAAATTTTTTGGCTAATATCTAAATGTTTGGGTATGGTAGTTCTAAATAAATAGATTGGTTAAACAATGTATTTTATAAAATTAGCTATAAGTCTGCACAAAGTATTCCATTTTGCCATATTTTATGTGAACTAGATTGCAGGGAGAATTTCTTTTCACTCTGTTGGGAGTAAGAATCTTTTTGTTCATCTAGAAAGAGTGAGCACTCTACAAACGAGGTCATGATTACTCATGTAAAGTCAGAAACCATTAACCAGATAGGTATAATAATGCACAGTCACATTTGGTGCATTGAGCTTCAGGACATGGTACCATGGCTATCAGGACAGCTGATACTATACAGATTCTTCTTATTTCAGGTTTGCCAGATGTGTTTTACAGTTTTTTGGTTGCTGTATTGATGCTTCTTTCTTATTCAGTTCTTTTGTAGCTGAACCCTTTTATATATTGTTAATGTGTACACTGTAGGTGATTCTTCCTTATTCTTTGAGTAACATTAGAATTTTCAGGAAAATAAAATAAGGATTAGGCAGCACCTCTTATGAAAACATTCACATATGTTTGAAGCTATGCACAGGGATTATAAGAGCAAAGGAGTGAAGAGGCCAGATGAGTTGTCACCTGCTGTACTTTGTGCTTCAAAAATTAAAAAACCTACAGATTTTTTTACTGTTCTGATAACTGCATATTGTTATTAACAACAGTACATATTATATAATCTAGCTGCAGAATCCTTACAGATGCTAATTGCTGGTTTGCATTTGTATTGTACATGCTCAGCATGTTATATTCAGGAGTGGTCTGTCTGAGATGTCTAAGAGTACTGCACAAGTTTACAGCAAAGCTTTCTGATTCCCTTTGGATTTTATTAAAGTGAAAGTTAAAGCAATCGGTTGGTGGCAGCAAACACTAAAAAAAAAGGTTTTTTGAAGTTTGAAGCTGCTTTCAGATGTGGGAGCCCAGTCTAGGCAGTGGCCTTTCATGGGTGGGCTTCCATGGCTGGCTAAAGCCCTTGCGAAGCAACAAAGCTGTGGATAAGTACAATTATCTCTACATTTTTCTGGATTAGGGTGTTTGTATAACTCTATACGAATGTTCCCACCCTCTTCCCTTTCTGCTTTCATCCATAGGTTTTGTGTTTTCTTTCATTTTTGGTGTTTTTCATCACCTTTTGTATTAACTACTATTTAGTATAGCTTTCTGAGGATTCAGCTAAAGTGTATCTCCAAATCTAACACTGCATAGCACTGTCAGCCTTTCATGTAGGTATTTTGCATACATACTTGACAGAATTGATCAAAGTTAGTGTTCTCCTCATGTTCTATAGTGGAAGCTAATGAAAATATTAGAGACTGGGGAGAAAACCCCTAAAAGTCGTGGTCTAATAAAACCACATATTAAGGACAGTGCCAAGCCCATAGTAGTTCTGCTATGTAAGATGGTTATATGGTAGCTCATGGCGAGCATTACCTTGTATTTAAGGGGGCCCTGTTCTTCACTGGTAGTGGGCACAGTGAGTTATACCTTCATAATCCTATTTTGCACAGGAACCTTCAATGATGCAAAGACTGAATCAGTGCACAGTCTTGTGAAGCTCTGTTAAAAACCTGTTTGGAGTGGAGGTCACAGATATCTATCTTCATGCTTGTGGAAGTGGCCAAACTTTTTCTGAGAAGTAAATAAGCCTGCTTCCTCAGGAGGTTTGCTTTCCTTAAGAAATGAGTGGGGGAAGAGGGGATGGAGAATGAGTATGGATTAGGTGCTTTATTTTCTTTCCCTCGTGGACTCTGTTAATAAAGCTAGTCAGAAGGCATAGCTCTGCAAATACTGCCTTCTTCTTCTCTGAAATAAAACATGGAGGCACATTAAGGGATATTGTTATCCTGGCTGAAAGATCTGATATTAAAATGTAGATATACATTCAGTATGAGTACTTCATACCCAAGGAGAAGACTTAATTTTCTTCTCATGCAGGAATTAGAGCCCAGGGTGTCAACAGTTCTCAGATTCCTCTGATTCCATCTACCTTTGAACACTACCACTTCCTCATAAACAAGACCTTACTTTTTCTCTCTGACTCTTTCCAATTTTTTAATTTGTGAAATGTTTAGGTTGAACTTCCATAATTCAACTGATTACAGCATGAATATTCAGCAGAAATAATCTTATTTAAGCATTTATTACATCCAAGATTGGAATTTAAGGCACGTTCACAGAGTGTATTAGGACTGCATCTAGTTCTTGTTGTAATCCCTTTTTAGCTTGCTGCTTCTGCCATAGGTAACAGATTGAATTTAATTAGCCAATTTTATTATTATTATTCTGCATTTTCTGAAAACTGAACAACCCTACTTAGGAAATTGTTAACTGTGCTTTCCACTAGATTTATTTTTACTGTTTTTCCTGGCACATCTCTGACAGAGACAGCATTTGGACTGATCACTGAAGCTTCTCTCCAGATAGCTAAGGGGAAAATCCATGGCTCTTTATTTACACGTACACTGTGCTTGAGCTAGAGTGACCTACTTAAGAAGTACTTCACTTTTTTTCCCCTTGTAACCATGTAGGGAAAGAACCAGATTATGAAACAGCATGACTTTCTTTTTTTTTTTTTTCTCTCTTTTTCTTTTTTTTCCTGCTTTTAGAAACTCTCAGAAGAATAAGCAAAAGGTATGTAAGTGGTAGCATTCACACACTCATTCCCATATTTTAAAGGACAAACAAGCATTTTGTGATGCAGTGTAGGTTTCTGCATTCACAGGCAATTAACGCTTCTCTAATGCTGGTGTCTCTATGCTAAACTCGGTGACTGAGGTTTGACTGGAGCATCCACACCAGCATTCTAATGTTTGCAAGAGACAGTGAATCCACCCATGCTAAAGAATACTCACCTGATAACATGAAGATAATTATACCCACTGCTTTTGTCTTCAAGGCACCACCAGAAGCTTTTTAATTTAAATTTGTATGACTTTAACTCCATGTATTTTTGTTGTATTTTTGTTCTCATTCTGAGATAATGAGATTTTATACTGGCACTTTGTCTCACTGATGATTCCAATACTTGTCCTAACCTAAGCATTTACAGCTTATTAGTCTTAATTTTCTTTTCATTGGGAAGAAGTAATTTCCTTATGTGTGTTCTTTGAAAATAAGTGCAACAGCATCAAATGTCAAATACCTAAACATGGGAAGAATTGAACAAGTTTCTTTACTCTCAGCCTCTGGGTAGAGTGATTTAAATAGAGTTGTATCTTTTAATCATGTCAAAGCTGCCTAAATTGTGGTTTTATCTGTAGCTTGTTTGGTACTCCATGTATGCTTGTCTTACACCTGCTGCTCTGTTAAGTAATCCCACAGTTGTGTATGTTTGTATAGCTTGTATTTTTTTCTGCTGTTTCATAAAAGAGCTGAGCTGCCTTTTCCCACTTCTCCGGGTACTGGATTATAAAATTTCATCAATCAGATAGTTACTCGAGTATGTTTTATCACTGTCCTGGGTTAAATACAGTTAACCCAGGACAGTTGCATTCACCTCTAACATTAGTTTGTAAATGTAACAAGCATTTCCACATCCTTATGCCATTTTTCATGTAATGGACTTTTCTCTAGCGTCTTGATCATCACTTTCACTGTGTGAAACAGTACAAACAGACAGTGCTCTCTGCACCAGCTCAGTAACTTCTCCTCCCTGTACCTCTGAAAACCACAAGCCCGTGTTAGATCTTTCTCCTGTCCTCTCTTTCCTACTCCCCTAGAACATCTGAACACAGTTCATAACCTCTTATGTGAATGCTTTGAAGCTGGTGATTTCCATGCTACATCTCCTTGGGCTGGAAGAGTGGCATGCAGTCTTTGTTCCTCTGCAGTCACTTTCTGCAGAGTTGGATCCAGTGGTGCTGTGGCTGAAAATGAATCATTCATGGAATCGTTTCCATGGTTGGATAGATCTTTGGGTGACATGGTTTAGTGTGAGATGTCCATGCCTATGGCAGGGGGGATGGAACTGGATAATCTTAAGGTCCTTTCCAACAGTAACTATTCTATGATTCTAAGATTCTATATCTGTCCCCCTTGTTCATAAGACTTTCCAGGGTAATACAGCTTTCCCATTTCTTCAGCAATGATTTTGTGTTTGTTTAGACTTGTTTTGTGTAATGTTGGGCATCCAGCTAATTCCTGAGAAACTCCATAGAGACCTGCTTATGTGGTAGTTGTTCTCCATGTGAATTTACCAGAGTAGGCTCCAAAGCCTGTAATCCTGCAGGTAACATACTGTCTATTTTCACAGTGTCATTAACAGATTTTTATTAGCATTTGTTTTTTTTTCTGAAATGATGTTCAAATTTGAGATTATCTGCAGTGACTGTTAATGGTTTTTAGTTTTTTTACATTATTTAGGGTTCTTTTTTTAGTTGTGAGATACAACACGTTGAAGTACCTTGAGTCTCTCATTGTCATCATTAAGAGACTTTAGTATGTGGTTGTATTTCCACATATACAGTTGGACCAGTAAGATTTATATTTTGCCAAAAATAAATACATAAAAACCCACACTTTTTATTCTTAAAGCTGGGCTTCTTCTCTGGGGTAATATTTATGTTTCATATATAGCCACTATTCTGGACACTTCAGATACATCATGGAAATCATAAATCATGTTGGCTGAATGCTACAGTTAAAAAAAAAATCAGACTCTGTGTGTATATATATAAAATATATATTGAAGTGAGGGTAATCAGCTGTCAGAATCATTTGCCAAAAGCTGTGGTGAATTTTCTAATGTTTAAATCAAGTTCAGCAGTTCTTTCAGAATATCTTTAATTCAGGAGTTCTCAGCCTGTTTTAATGGATTACCTGCCAGCAGTAACAAATGGTAACTAGGATAAAACTGCACGTTGTCAGGAAGCTTAAACTTTATAGCAATCTGCATTACTGTTGAAAACTTTGTAGGGGTCTGTGAACTGAAAAATATGACAACTCCTGATAATTCAGAAAGGAATTAATTCTGTCAGTGTCTACAGCCCATGTTCTGCAGAAAGAGAGAATAGCTAATCACAAGGTTGCCTTCTGGCTCTCTAATCTGCTTGTAATTAGAGAACTATTCTCAGCTCTAGGAAACCTGCATCCAATTCTTCTCCTTGCCTTTGACTTCCTACATGATGTTGTGTGAGTCACTGACACAGGGATCATTACAGAAACTTGGAGTATGTCTGTGATGACAGTTAAGTGTGAATCTAAGTGTCAGCTGCTTTGTAAAAGACAGAGAAGACAGCTTTGCCAGGGTGTTTGTCTGAAGAAAAGATGTTAGAAGTTATTTGGTGATTCAAGGTATTCATGATACTTGGGTATTCAGTGTTGTCCCAAAAGCCAGCTTGTAGCTGCACAAACCCCTTCATCCCTCTCAGACTTCTGTAACTGGACAGGATATACCCCTCAGGCCCTGGCAAGACTGAGTATCTTAAATGGTTGGATTTATTTACCTCAACAATGCTAGGCAAGCTTGACAGTAAAACAAGACTGGAGTTTCTGCAGTGTGATGTGAGGTTTGACCTTTAGAGCAATCCAATTAAAGATGAGATTTGGTTTCCAATATTTACCAATGGGACTGGAAAATAGAAGCCACAAACAAACCAAACAAACTGTAATCCTGTATGTATTTAACATAATTCCATGTGATTACTGCAGCCACCACCTCTGATTGCCTGAGCCAGTTCCGAGTGATGGGGATGCTCTGTCTGTCCTGTCCCAGGGCTCCCAAAGCTCTGGGTCATTGCTATCTAAGTGAGAAGGGAGAAACTGCTCCATCTCCTCCTTCTTCCCAGGAACTATCCCCTCAGGGCACCTCCTCAGGTGTTGCTCACATTATTATTCATCTGTCACTTCTTCATCAAGTATTGTAGGGTTTATCTTGGTTCAATTTTTCATTCCACGTTAGTGATTTACCCTTTCTTGAGTGAAATCTTGTGTTTGATTTTGCTTCAGTTCTTTAACCATAAAATGAAGATGCTTTTGTCTCGCATTGAAACAGAACAGTCCATTAAGCAATCTGTCCTTTATCTGGCCAGTTGGATGCTGGCATCTCTCCTGATACTTTTCCCCCGAGGAAACAGTTTTTCCAGCTATGTAAGTCCTGTGCCTGATGCACAGCTGGGTTTGCTGCTCAGCAAAATGTGGTGTGGGGTGGAATGGCAGCTAGCTTTAGAAAGGTTGCAAAGGATGAGAAAATAGTCTGATTTGTACCAATTTGGACCAGGGATAGAAGGCTGTGGTGGGATCCTAAAACCTGGGTTACACTCCAGGGCTGCCAAGATCAAAGGCTTCATTTAATTATTTACAAGGTACAGTGCAACTAGAAACATGTGACATTTTTCTGTCATGGAGCCAGTAGGAAAGAAGAAAATCAAGTTCCTCATTTTCCTTCTTTCCTCTCTCTCTCTCTCATTATAATATATTTTGGTCCTTTCATTCTTTATACTGTTCTTCAGAATTATTCTTTGAAAATACTTCCCTCTTTCTATGCCAGCACTCAGTCACAGATAATCTATCCCCAAAATGCATGTTTTGGGACATTCTGTTTTGGTCTAGTGCTGTTCAACCACTTGTGTCCTGCAATGATAAGCATGCTACAATAACTTACATTTTTTTCATTTTTCATTTATCTATTTTCTGAAGTCTCTGAAGAGAGATTTATACAGACTACACTTTCTCATCTTCCATAAAACCGGGGAAAAAAATTTAATGGGTAATAAACCAGGAAGGGCCTCTGCACTGATGTTTAATAGCTTGAGTCTAGTGATTGCGGTTAAGCTTTTTCTAGATTAAATCTGAGCAAGTATGAAGAGAGGCAAGCACAGTGAAGGGGCTGTATTTGAATGAACATCAAATAATAAACAAATCTTGATGTGGAAGCAAAAAGAGAGTCAGGAATAAAGGATGTGTGTGAAGCCATATAAACAAAAAATTACCGCTTCTGGTTTGCAGCATTTGGAGACATTAGCTGAGTTAAGTTTTGTGCAATTCTCTGAGGTCTGTGCATGGCCTCTTAAGGCTCTAAAGTGTGGGTTTTCGTAGTATTGAAGCTCCTTATCAGAAAATCCTGTCAGGGTCTAGACTTGTCAGAGCTGGTATTTATGTAAATTTTGGATTCCAAGATTGAAGAACATTATATTAAGGCAATGCACAACAGTAAGGGATGTGCCGTTTTTCTCATCATGGCGATATATAAAAAGAATTATCTCGAGGAATATCAACTTCCTCCAAGGAGCAAATAATTCAAGTTAATGTCATGAATTAAGAGATAAAAATTGAGATTCACAACAGAAGTATGGATAATGCAGAGGAAGAAAAGAATCTCAGTAGGAAGAAAGAGTTTCCGTGGTATATGAAATAGAAGCTGTAATTAGGCTATAATGGAAACACTGAAGATTTATTAAATGTGTTAATCATAGCGTGGAAGAGCAGCTGAACACAGGTTGCATAGTTCCTGTGGGTGTTCATACTATTCACTACTTCACCATTTGGACTAGTGAATCAAACAGGTTCACCTGTGTTTGAGACAGATGCTCTTGTGAAATCGTGTGTCTGATAGGAGGTAACATGATGTAACAAGGCTGCCAAAACCTGACATGGTGGATAAAAAGGGGCTTTCTAGACTGGGTCATGAATGGCCATGTCTTGGAGTGAGAGGTGACTATTCTGTCAGCAGTGAAAGCTGACGGAATCTTATGCTACAGAGCAGATCTCAGGACTTGTGTTGTGGTGTGGCAGTGCTGAAGGGAATTGCTCAGATCTCTGTGATTCAAGATCCAGCATTATCTGTGGTGCCAGCTGCATCCCCTGGGGCCAGTGCGTGTCTGACATCCCATTACTGACTCAAGTAAATCTAATTAATTTAAATACTTTATTTTCACTAATAAGGACTTTTTGTTGTTGTTGTTGCTGTTGAAAGGGGTATTCCCTAGGTATAGCAAAAAGGTAAGAGGAAGTTAAATTAGTTGTATCATTCAGAATGTAGAGGTCTAAAAATCACACTATGCTGTAGTGCTTTCCATCAGGATAAAATCTTTCTTATGCAATGAAATCTGAGCCGAGTTGGTACTGTGACAATGTCCATGTGACCATGTATTTAAAAAGCTGTATTTTGTATTTTCTAAGTGTTGACTCTGATTTAGATTTGAGAGTCACCGCTTTATTCCTGGAGGAATTCCTAGAATGCCATTATGTACATATGTACTTAAACACTCTTCTTGGCTTCTGGAAATCATATGGAAAACTCTCCTTCCAAAATTCATTTCATGATCCTTCTGATGTCCTCTCTGATCAAGCTTTGTCAGTGCATAAGAAAAGATTAAATTAGAATACGAAAAGCTCAGCCAGGAACAATGCATAAAAGCTACCAACAGCTTTCATAGCACTGGCTACTGTTTGCAAAATATTGCCATTGAACACTTTAACTGTCATGTAAGATTACTTGAGGAATTTTTCTCTACCATGTTCAAGAAACAAGTATGTAAATTTGCAAAGCAAATACTCACCAGTTGCCCGAGGATAACAGGATAAGAAATCCCTCACTTAGACTGGAAAAACAAGTGCTGCTGGAGATCTGACTTGTTATCTATTGAAGTCAGCAAAGAGCCTGCTTGCTGACTTCAGATGTGAGGGCTTTGGATCAGCTCCTGTAAGCAGCTGCACGCACCCCATGTAAACAAAGAGCATTGTCTCCTAGGTTTGTACACAGCGGATATTGGCACTTTATTCTTGGAGTAAACAGCAAATTGCAGGCTGTACCTGCCCGCTTCGCATTTTCAGTAAATCTTGGCCTGTGTTTTCATATAACAAAACAACATGATATCAGTCCCTGAAGAAGTTCTTTTGCCTTTTGCTGGAACTACTTGTAGACTATGGTTTAGTTGTGAGTGAATATGCAGGCAGTATTCAGCCAGTCTGCAGTTACTTTGTAGTGATGCTTAGTGAAGGTAAAAAAGACCAGGTTTTGTCTATCTTTCTTTTAGCACAAGGTACTCAAAACCACATGGGAGCATGTTTGCCTAGAGAAAAGAGGCAGAGGATTTGCACTGTTTGTATTTCATAAAGCATGGATTTTAAGTGGGTGTTACTTGGCATGGCTGTTGCTGTTTAGACTCCAACCTATAGGTTCATCAGTGAGAGAGAAAAAGGCAGGTTTTAGATCTGTATCTGGAGAAGCAGAAACCCCCAAAATAAAGCCTTTAAAAATAGCAAACATCCCAAACAATCTTGCAGCATCTTGGAACTGTTACTATTTGTAATAAAATAAATCTGGACTAACTGTGTCACTGACACCAGAATTTGGCCCCAAAGTGATAAATCTGGAAAGCACATACTCAGACTGCTGCTACTTATTTTCTGCTCTGTTGGTCCCTTTCTCTCCTACCAATATACACTATAAACGCACACTCTCTTTCTGGCTTGTTCTCCTCTCACTGCTGCTTCTGCAGCTGTCAGATCCTCTGTTTGCAAATTAACAGGAGGTCACCATTCCAGCTGGATCCTGTTTTTCCACATCCTCAGCCCACTTGGATGACTAAGCAAAGATCTGCTTATGTGAACATCCAATGAGCAAAGATGGGTGAAAGTGAGCCCAAGCAGCTGGCTGAAGACAGGATCCCATTTTGTTACTTGCCTCAAGACCTTCCCACACCTTTGTGCAACTGAGCATACCAGCACCTGCATCATATCAGAACAGGTTCCAGGAATTATAACAGAGCTCAACATGTAAAAAAAAAAAGTCTTTATTTTGGTTAAAATATGTATGTTTTTATAGAACATCTATAATATCACATCCAAAGATTTAGTTTTCTAAAATCAACAATATTATCTTCATGAGATATAACCATGACATGTACTACAACCCCCTGATATAACAGGATTTCCTTCAGTTTCTTTGCTTATAACTTGCTGCTTATACAAAAAAATCTCTGATCACTTTTTGCCTATACTTGAGAAGCTTAGTCTGCTGAGCACATCTCACATCTCTCTGCCATTTTGGTCCCTTCCCCATCCCTTTACCACCTGAGTTTCTGGTAGAGCAATACAAGCAAGTATTCAGTAACCTTTGCCCCACACACTTTGAACATTAGAGATCCTGTACACAAACAACACAAATCCTACTTGGCTGTCATTAAGGTATGAACATAGGTCATAGAGGGTAACCTAATGCTGGGAGGAAGAGAGCTTCTTCCTCACTCAGCATCCATCCTGCTGTTCTGTGGGTGCTAGTGGCTTCTGGGGATGGAAGCAGGGTGTTTATGCACATGTGCATGTGGATCTGTGTGGATATGTGTAGGTGCATGTAGACCTGAGTTGCAATGAGCAGAATAGGGAAGATGCCATTAAACACCAAAGGTTATTCCAGTTCTGCTCAGCCCTGGAAGAGGTTTGGAACCACAGAGGTGGTACACAGAGCACCACTTACTTCTCTTACGCTCTTCTTAGGAGTGAGGGTGAATAGACAAGGGACAATATACTGAGCAAAAGAGAGGGCCTGCACCTGTGTGAAAGCATGTTTGGAGTGCAGGAACTCAATGGCCTCATTTGATTTGCAGTTTAAGTTTGTCATTGGGGTGGCGTTATTTGAAACAGGTCCTGGCCTAGTTTTTAACTTTTTCTCTCACTCTCCAGATAAAGGAGGCTCATGATTTCATTTTGATATGCCTTCATAGTATTTTTTCTTCTTTTTGATAATGCAAGTTAGTCTAATTATACAGCAGACTTGTTGATAATGCAATGTGACTGCTCTGAGTATTGGGGATTCCTCTCCCAGCCCTGTCGAATTCGCGTGAGAGGTTTGTCTAGACAAGGAAATATCAGCACAAATTTGACAACCAGCACCAGGCACGGAATAATGAGGGAGAGCATATAGGCGTTTGGAAGATACCATCTGTACGATGATGGGCTCAGGAACCGTTTTCCACCATAAACCAGTGTGTGTGCAGTGCACAAAATCAGTGTCAGATATCCCAATTTGGACTATGAGAGAACAAAGGAAGAAAAGAAAGAGGTGGAGGTTAAAAAAGTGAATTAATCGAGAACAAATGCAATTTACAGGACACAGTAAGCTTTGTGAAACGTGAGCTTTGGGACTAATTGGGGACTGCTGAAATGAAACTGTTTTATATAATATAAAGACTCTTACTTTTTAAAATAAAGATTCATTCAAATGGATTTAGGTGAAACACATTTCTTTGGGATTCTTTTTTTTCCCTGCATCAACAATCCTGATAATTTTTGCTAGCTCACACATCCTGCCTGGTGGATGATATATTTGCGAAAATACAGAGAAAACACTGGAATTCAGTGGAGAGATCCAAGCTTTTATATGCTCTAGTGCTAATCCATCCAGAAACACCATACTGTGCGAGTTTCTGGCCTTGATAAAACATTCATTGATAGTAATTTCCCTTTCCCTTGCCTCACTTCCCCTGCCAGCCCAGCCCCTGCAGAGGCATGGCAGCTTGCACTGAGTTTCCTCCAAACAGGGGGCTCAGATTATATGTTATCAAGGGCAGCCTGTTTATAGGCACATCAGTTTTTAAAGTCTGCAGAAACTGTTTGGCATTGAGAGGATCTGAGTTATAAAGTAGTTTTTCAGACCCATTGTAACTGAATTATCTTATGAATCAACAAGATTTTAGCCAATAAATGGCTAAAATATTTTGTGACTTTGTATAATTGTGGAGTTTGATAATTCCACAATGTCAGCTTTCTGCTTATCATTTAGGAGCTCACGTCTTCCCAATTTTCTATTGTTAATGCAGTAATCCCAGTTGTACCGTAAACAGCCATCAGAGCAGCTGTGGTTCTTTACAGGTGAGCTGTATAGCTGTGCAGATTTCTTTCTCACTGTGTGGTGGTGGATAGTGCACACATCACATTTGGAGATACTAATGGAGGAAAGCCTTAGGTCTCTAGTAAACCTGCCTGTGGTCATAGCTGAACAGGGAAGAAGGTGTTTTTAGAATAAGTCTTTCTCCCACCTGTACAAATCGAAATTCTCTCCAGTTGACATTGTTGCTGACTGAAGGCAAGGAAGTTATTCCCAGAAGAGCAAACAAAAAAAATCCTAAAATCCCCAAAGCCACATAGGAGTCACTAAGCCAAGCATTAGTGGTGTTGAGTGGTTCTGTTTTATTGTTCAGGACCTGAAGAAAAGAAGAGCAGGTATATCTTAGTAACATCTTAATCCTAAAACTGTTAGGATCACTATGCAGAAAAAGTATCCTTTGAATTAACTAGGAAATAAATCTTATATATTAGCTCCCTGTAAATCATCAGATATTTACTTTGAATGCCTTCTCAGAAAGAAAAAGGGGCATTATATTACATACAGATTCCATGTATCTGTAATCATGGTGTGTGTTTTACACTTCTGTAGGCCTGCTTTTGAAGACAGCTATATGATACTCTGTTGTTATATAAAGTCAGAAAGTCAAAATATGTGCCATTTTCAGAGACAAAATATGCACCATGATTAAAGGTCTATTGGGAAATGGGGAAGTGTGTTTCTTTAAATTACTCTTAATGTTTACATTTCCCCCACTTATTTTATTCATATGTAGACTATTTAGGAGGAAGACTGAGGCCAGAAATCCCCCCAGCTCCCCATAATATCAACAAACATTGGATATACCAGGGGTTAAAGGGAACACAGAAACTAGGAAAACAAACCTATTGTAAAGAATACTGGATTGTCCACATGAATTTCTGATACTCAAGATAGAAAGATAGCATTTGTAACAGGGTTGGAAAAGAAGAAGACACAGGGGAAGGAATAAACCTTACCTGGGAGATGATTTGACTGCTCATTCTCCATCTTACAAAGTAGCGGATTGGAATAACAAGAGTGTACAAAACATGCAGGGAAGCAAATGCCAAGGCTACTAGTCCAAGTTGTTTCCTGCACAGCATCCATTTGTCCAGCCAGTCTGGGAAACGGTGGTATTTGGTACCTCTGTATAACTGAATAATTGCAGCCAGTACACCAGGAAGATAAACCAAGGCTAGAAGGATGAGTGCCACTATAGGGCAGATCCGATTTGGAATGGAAATTGCAATAAAGAATGAAAAGTCTTTGTTTTCATAAACATAAGGATAAATCACATTGCGAATCAAACAGTAGAAGAAGAAGAATGCAGCTAGGCCAAAGGACAAAAGGATGGGAAACTTCCACATTGGAAAGAGCTGCAAAGGGTAATTTTCTATTTCCTGAGCAGCCAAGAGCGATCCCTGATCTAATGGAGTGAGACCCAGTGCACGAACAATATTCATCACCATTTGTTTAGCTTCCATGTCATCTCCACAGACAAATACCTACAGCCAAAAGCAAACAGAAGCTTTATTTAGACAGACCTTAGTGACATGCTGCATTGTCATCTTGCCTAGGTATGGATGATGAGCATAAGCTTCCTAAGTATTTGTTGGCTTCCCTGCTGGCTCTGATTTATATAGCCCAAAAGTAGCATATAGATACTTTCTTGGCCAACAAGTCCAAGAACAAGGAATATGAAACTTTAAGATTGTTTCAAGTGGCAAAATTTTGTATCTGAAAAGGACAATATGTACCACACTTAGTACAAGTCCTTACCTAGAAGACTTGATACACTCTTCCGAAGACCTGCAAGCAGTTTGTAAGCACAAGATTTTACAGTAGCAAAATTTTCAACAGGAATGAATAGGAACAAAATTTTCAATTGCTGCTGCAGTGATCCAAAAGTCCTCCAGGGAACTGGGGACAGAGAACTTTAAAACACGATTGTCCTATCAAAAAGGTAAGTATTATTTCTCTTCAAGTCTAGTAAAATAGTGAACAAATCATCTTTTCTCTGTGTGTACAAGACAGTACTCTTTTGGAATGTTAGAAAGGGGGCAATTTCTGCTGTCACTGGTATGATGAAGTCTTGTAGAGCTGAGGCTTGGAAGTCCTTGGGTTTGTAATTTAGCCAAAGCCACTTATCTGGCAGCAGAAAGCGAAGCTAGCAATGGTT
>NDXB01012762.1:9596-25407 GCA_002631895.1 Agapornis roseicollis | reverse complement strand
ACTGTGTCCAGTTCTGGGCCCCTCAGTTTAAGAAGGATGTGGAAATGATTGAGCGCGTCCAAAAGAGGGCAACGAGGCTGGTGAGGGGCTTGGAGCACAAGGGAGCGATTGAGAGAATTGGAGTTGTTTAGCCTGGAGAAAAGGAGACTCAGAGGTGACCTTATCACTCTCTACAACTTCTTGAAAGGAGGTTGTAGANNNNGATTGAGAGAACTGGAGTTGTTTAGCCTGGAGAAAAGGAGACTCAGAGGTGACCTTATCACTCTCTACAACTTCTTGAAAGGAGGTTGTAGACAGGTGGGGGTTGGTCTCTTTCACCAGGCAGCAACGGACAGAACGAGAGGACACAGCCTCAAACTGTGCCAAGGAAGGTACAGGTTGGATATCAGGAAGAAGTTTTACACAGAAAGAATAATAAAATATTGGAACAGTCTGCCCAGAGAGGTGGTGGAGTCACCATCCCTGGATGCGTTTAAAAAAAGACTGGATATAGAACTTGATGACATGGTTTAGTTAGATGTAGGGCATGGGTTGGACTTGATGACCTTGGAGGTCCCTTCCAACCTGGTGATTCTGTGATTCTGTGATCCATACTGGGTTCAAAGCTGTTTAATATCTTCATAATTGATATGGAAGTTGGGACAAGCTGTACCCTGATAAAGCTTGTCAGTGACACCCCACAAATTTAGTGGGGATGTGGACATTTTGGAAAGGAGATCTACCCTGAAGGAAGACCTGGATAGGCTGAAAGAGTGGGCTAACAATAACCTTAGGAAGTTCAACAAGGACAAGTGCAAGGTCTTGCACCTGTGTAGCACAATCCAGGAATGCAGCACAGGCTGGGATCTACCTGGCTGGGGAGCAGCTCTGTGCATAGGTACCTGGAGGTCCTGCTGGTAAACAAGCTCAGTATGAGTGAACAGTGTGCTACTGCAGCAATGAAAGCCGACAGGGTGCTGGGTTACATCAGCAAGAGCATCACAAGCAGAGATAAAGATGTCATTTTCCCATTATACTTGGTGCATGTCAGGTGACACTTGGAATATCGTGTTCAGGTTTGGTTCCCACTATATAAAAAAATGTGGACAGGCTGAAGAAGGTCTGAGAAGTATATGTATGTGTGGAGCTCTGGTGGGTGTGAAAGCCCAACTCCTTGTGAGCTGAGTCACAGAGACGTGGAGAGGGAGTGATGTCCAGGCACTCGGATGACCAGTGAGTGTCCTGCAAGCAGCCCAGACAAGCTAGTGCAATTTAGACTTCCATTGCTCATGGAAGTCCAAATATGAATTTCATATTTCTTAAGGGGTGTTCATGGGTGGCTAAATGCCTCTTCTAGCATCTGTCTGTATGTCCTTTACTGTCCCTAACCCTATCCATAGAATAGATTTCTGAGAGAAGACCATGCAAGAGCTGTATTTTTTTGACAGTGAGAACTGACAGATATGCAGTAAGGAGCCATTTTTCATCAGTAAGAGTAAGCATAATTTAAAAATCATATTAAATTTCATAGTTTTGATTTTACAGACTGCCTGTCAAAATGTATAGCACAATTAATTATAAGGAAATCACTGTAGTACAAATTACAGTTTGTTATTAAACTCCTAAATAATTTTGGATTTCATCCAGGAAAATGAGAATGAAACTAGATTATAAAAAGAAATAGTTTATAAATAAAAAATATGTCAAAGGCTGACATCAAGTACTTTCAAGTGAATGTAAGATAAAATGATGCAGCATAAAGTAACATATAGTTAGTGACACTGTGTATATATCATGCTATAAAGTTATCTTCAGTTTTGTCTAAAGTTAATTCTTTCCCATTATTCTTTCAGTCATTTGTAAGAACAGTTTTTTTCATTGTCAAGATAATAAGAGAGAGCCTGTATTCATTTGTAGTATTTTCTGAGATATACAGAAAGTATATCATGTCATGGTTTAAGCCCAGTCACGCATATACTCGCTCACTCCCCCCTCCACCCTTTTCTTCCCCCACTCCAGAGGGATGGGGAGGAGGATCAAAAGAATGTAACTCCCATGGGTTGAGATAAGAACAGTCCAGTAACTGAGGTATAACACAAAACCACTGCTGCTACCACCAATAATAATAATAAGGGAAATAACAAGGGAAGAGAATACAACCACTTACCACCTGCTGACTGATACCCAGCTCAACCCGAGCAGCGATCTAGCCCTTCCACGTAACTGCCCCCAGTTTATATACTGGGCGTGATGTGCTGTGGTATGGAATACTTCTTTGGCTAGTCTGGGTCAAGTGTTCTGTCTCTGCTTCCTCACAGCTTCCCCTCCTCCCTGGCAGAGCATGAGAGTCACAAAGTCCTTGGTACTGAGCACCAACTATAGACATCAGTGTTATGAGTGCTGTTCCCAGCCTGAAAGTCAAAAACACAACACTGCACCAGCTACTAAGAAGGAGAAAAATGACTGCTACTGCTGAACCCAGGACAGTATCATAGTAGCAGTCATTGTAAAACTGAGTTTTAAGCAGTGACTATGGATTCATTGTTAAATTCTGAATTAATTTATTGATATTTCTGTAACAATAGTTCATATGTAGTAAATCTCATGAAATACTGAGAGGGGAAAGAAGCATATTCTCCTGATCTTCACTGTGTCAAAGAGTAAATATCTGATTTTTTGGTAAAATTCAGAGGATCTTCAGACACTGCCAAGTGAAATAGTATTAAATTGCTCCTGGTAGTAGAAGTCATGGATGTATGTCAGTGGGTTGACTGGTAATTTTGAAAATTATAATCCAGAGTTCCTGTCTCAAAACTGACAAGCAGATTACAGCTAAGTTTTGTTTGAAGCAGTAGGGACATGGTTATTAAATGCTTATTGCTTTTTTTGAAATGGAAACGTTGGCTCTGGAATTGCTTTTTGTAATTTTGTTCTCTCAGCATTAAATGCTTTTTATTTTTATCTTAGTTCAGAAACATAATATTTTAGTTCTTTAATTTTAAAGCTCTTCATACATTATGTTCTTTAATATACTTAGAAAAATAACTTTGTAACAATATTCTGAGGCATTGTAAAACCTTAGGTGTGTAATGGCACTTGCAGAATGCTATATGACACCACTAAAATATTTACAGTCACATTTTTAGTCCTTGTGTTAGTGGTGTATTGATTATATGCAACTACCAAGCAGTAAGGAAGAATCAAGATATTATGAAGTACGTTGTTTACACTGCCTTTATAGAATATTCCTGTCACTCAAGAGCCCTATTCAGTTATATGGCTTTCCTGTACATGTGAATTCCAGTAGGATATGTAAGCTGGCTTCGTACCATGCCAGCCTATTCAGGGAAGGCTTGATCAGTGCTATTGTGCTGGAGGGGGAAGAAAACCAGCTGACTTTTGGGGGTGGGTGGGGAGCGGGGTGTTAATTGTTGTTTTATTGTTTGCTTGGAGATGAGTAGTGTGTGGCTGACAGAACTTGGGCCAGAGGTCCAGGCAGTTTGGTGTGTTTTGTGCAGAGAATGTCACCTTCAGAGAAACCAACATCATTAAATGGACGATTATGGAAAACCTTTGCAAAAGGAGAGCTTTCATCCTGACTCTTGTTAAACTGAGGCTGCCTTAAAACCTAGAATGTTTGAAATTATATCTTTTCCACAGGAGATGATTTAAAAGTTATTTCCTGTTGTAACTTTGGATGTTTTCTTCTGCTTTATGAAAGATCTCTTCTTTTGTGGAACCTTAAAAAGGTCTGATAGCTTGAGTTACCCAGCTGAATTTTTGGCTGGACTGATGAGCACCTTTAAAGTTATATGCTGGTGTCTAAACTAAAAGGATAATAAAGGAAATAGCCATAATGGAAGTAACATCTAATGTTTCCCACTCTGTCCTAGTGAATTGTCAAAGAAAAAGAGTATGTAATGAAATAAGAGACAAAAAGTGGTAGCTATAAGCTCAGAGTTTGAGAAGGCATTTAAAAGGCAATTAGAGTGTAATGAATACACCTTGACACTTACCAAGGAGATGAAAAACATGGAAAATGCATATTTTAGTATTACAAAATTGGTAATGGCAACTGTACTGCTTTAAAGAAGTTCTAGGAGAACTGAATTCCCAGCCAGACTGAGGAGATAACAGTTTTGGGAGACAACAGCATATGCGTAGGGCTTCCACTGATTTCAGAAGCCTTTAGCATTGCTAAAAAATTGTCTTGTCATTTCAGCTTTCCCACAAACCCTTAATTTCATTGGCAAACTCATGCAAATGGATGACTTTGCCAGGGAAAAAAAGATGGCATGCACAGACCCATTGAGTAGAATTACCTGGTGGTTTCTGAGGACACTACTGACACAATTCTTCTGTTTCCCAGCTGCCTGATGGGCTCCGAAGGGACCTGATTGGTGCTGCCAATTCCATTCCACTGCCAATTTCCATTCAGCAAATCTTTAAAAGGCTGCAGAAACACAAGACGTTGTGTTAGTATGTACTGGATGTTTTTTTTTTTTTTTTTTTTTTTTTTTTNAAGGGACCTGATTGGTGCTGCCAATTCCATTCCACTGCCAATTTCCATTCAGCAAATCTTTAAAAGGCTGCAGAAACACAAGACGTTGTGTTAGTATGTACTGGATGTTTTTTTTTTTTTTTTTTTTTTTTTTTTGCCAGAGATTCTGTACTGTATTTTGTGGAGGTTTTATTTAGAGCTAGAAAGAATGGCATGAGCTTTAAGAAAAATTTGGAATTTGTGTTGCAGAACTCGTTGTCGTCTGCTTTCCATCTCCTGGTGAAAAGCAGGAGGATGGGTTCCCCCCTACCTTCTGCTTTCCTGCAGTTTGAAAATACAGACTTGGAGACAAGGATAATAACTTCATTTAGTTTTAATGTTTTATGTTTTTAGGTAACATACAATATAACGGGTTAACTGAGGCTCCTTAGTGAAGCAGGAGAGGTAATATTCCAGTCTTGATTGCTGGATTTCAAGTTAAGAAGTGCTGGATATTTTATAGGAGTCATTCTTGAGGATGGAGGTGAAGTGGGGGGATATTAGGAACATAGAAATTTAGGAAAAACTAAACATCTGTTACTAAAAACCAAGTCAGAACAAAACTACAACAGTAAATATACTTAAATGTTAATCTTCCTAGGAAAAAAAATTGCTTCATTCTTTGGTTTATAAAATACTCTTTGAAATTTTCTTCACACTGAAAAGTTGCATTGATCTCAAAATAGTTATTCATTTGTGTAGATCTATTTATGTGTTTGAGTTGTTGCAGCCAGGGGATCTTAACTGGTTTGAGTTACACTGAAATTTATAGAGAACTTTGAAAGAATCATAGTGGCTATTGATTTTTAGCTATTACATTTACAGACAACTGCAACTAGGGGAATTAGGATGCTTGAAAATAGGCAGAAAGACATGTTTGCTCAAACAAGTAAAAGGTGGATAAAAGCAATGGAGATGACCTGTAACTTACTAAGATAAACCATAAAGTAGTTCCAGGAGATCTAATTAGTAGGTGAGCTCTCAGTTTTATCTTGCGATCTGCCCAGTTCTCACTATTATTCCATTAATCAGGATCAGTAGGGAAAGAGATACAATAGAGCTCACTGTCTTTAGGCATTTCAGGCAGGAGTTATTCAGATCACGCTTAAAATCAGATCCCATTGTAATAGTATAAATGTAGTAAGCTATGCTTTACATTGTATACTCTGTTACTTTCATGAATGTTTTAACATTCAGCTTTCACATGCTTCCAAAGATACAGGATAACAAAGTGATATTTAACCACACGTTTCAGGTATTATTTGCCAGATGGGGCAAACTGCTGCTTTTCGCTTCACTTCCTCCCTTTTTCATAGACCAGACAAATGTTTTTGCTTAGTTTCTGAAAAATGGCATATTTAATTCTATCAGGCAGGAAAACTGGGAGAAATTCTGTTTGCAGTGATAATTATGTCAGTAATGGAGTATAGATATACTGCTATGTGTGTATTGTTTTTACTAGTATATGATTAACCATTTCAAACAATTAGGCCGAAAAAGTTCACTGCACAATTTTCTTGTATATATTTTGGCTGATATTACCAGTAATAGATGCCCTAGAGGGGAAAATTTTAAGGGAGAAAAATCTGTTTTCAAAGATTCCTGCAGTTTTGTTTCATGATTGAAATTTCTTATATAAGAGAGCAACCACTTAGTAAACACCCAAAGAAATAGAATATATTCCAGCAATATATCTGGTTCATTGCAATCAGCTTCTCCATGGTGATTAAAGAAAAGAAATCAAAGTGTGAAAGTTTATTTTGACTCTGTCCAATAGTCCTTCCTCAAATATTGGAAAGCTGACCTGATAGTTAGAACAAATATGAAGGCTTATTCTTTTGGAGGTTCTTGTGTCTTGGCCCTGCTGTGAACAACGGATGAGGTAAAAGTCTCAAGTAGAGCATGTGATTCAGTTTAATGTTAAGTGTCCAAATTGCATTGCTATGCTCAAAATCCTCTTGTCAGCAAAAAGGAAATCCACCATACATAAAGCCAGAAATTTATTACTAGTATAATAGAAACCTTCACAGTCTAATTGGAGAATCATTATTTGTGCACATCCATTTACTACAGGAAAAATAAAACAAATCAATGCTCCATACAAAAATTTATCCCAGTAATAAATAATATAGGCAAAACTTACACTCACTAACTAGTTTCAATCCCTTTTCTTGGTGTTATGCTCAGGATTCCCTGCTGTTCAGAATGATCAAGAGCTTCACTCAGGTGTTTGGGGGTAGGGGCAGTTGTGGCTGGGCTTAGGGGCTGGCTTTCTGTTTCTGCTGTTGAAAGCAGAATCTTGTGAAAATATCCATGTCTGGGAAGGTGATCCCTAAAGGAAACAAGTTTCAGGAAAGGCTGGAGAGGCTCCCTTTAACAAAACACCTGCCAGCAAAGGAAAAACCTGGAAAAGAGAACTTGTATTAAGTTCTTATTATTAGTGTACTGTACATTCGAACATTTGATACTGTACATTTGATATTTAATAGCTCCTTTTTGTTAGGCATGGTGAGTATTCAGGGCCAAGTCAAAATGAAGTTCCCTTTCCTGTGAAGATTGGGGTTGTCAGATGAGGAATTTCCTGGTGTGCATGTGGTACAGGTGGCTTATGGAGCTTTCTGTAGTACTGGCAGGTTATTTATTGCAGTCCACCTGAGCCATGAACAGTCTTGTTTGGTTGTCTTTGTCCTGTTATCCCCATGCATCTGTGTTCTATCTGTCCCATTCCCCCCTCAGACTTCAAAGATGATTTTGTGTGAAAGTTGTGGGTTTTTGTAAACCTAGAGCTGTTATCTGGGGTTGCAGTGTGCCACAGGGCTTCTACTGTGCATGGAAAAGAAGTGGAAGGCTTGCATGGTGGTTTGCAAAAATACTATTTTGGGAATGAGCTAGTCCCTTTGATTTGATGCATCTTTATCATCATTCCCCAAACTTCTCCCTGCACACACATTGTACCTTGCCTGTTACATGAGCCCAGAGGTTGGTGGGGCCTGGAAGGTTCTGGAAGGTTCTGGGGCCGGGGCTCCCTGCAGAGGAGGGGTGTTCTGGAGGGACACCTCAGGGCAGGGCATTTCTTGGTGAGGGGCTGGGAGTGCCTCTGGGCCTCTCTGTCCTCAGGGATTTTATTTATTCATTTATTTTTGGTGTTTGGTTGTTTAAGGTTTGTTTATGGTTTGGGGCAGATTTGGCCAGAACATCCAATTTACCTCAGCTACTGAACTGACCAGTACCAAAACAGACGGCGGTGCTGTTAGGACATGCTCTGTGGAAAGGCACTGTGGCACAGCTGAAACAGGAGGTGAGAGAAAGGGTGAGTGAGCTGTGCTGAGGCAGTGAGGAAAGCAGCATTTTTGGCAGGAAGCACTAGAGCAGGAGAACAAAGGGTCATGACAAAGGAAAGGCTGGTCTGTGAAGGGAGGAGGCTGTGGGAGTGATGGTGTATGGAGGGTGAACAAGAGCCTGAGGCAGCAGGCCCTCCCTGAGCTCACAGTGGTCTAAGACCTGACTCTTGTTAGCAAAACTAATTTTGATGAAAATTAAAATTCTTCCTTTTTTTCACCAAACAAGGTGGATATCCCATGGATGACATGTGGGGTGGGTAGTTTACACATGACCATATGTCGTGCAACATCATGCAACAGAAGGGATTTTTTCCAAAGTCAGTGCCCATATTAAATGCTTTTTTTCTAGAATACATTAACATGTACTAGAAGCTGTCTCTAGAATTGCAATGTAGTAGTGTAAAACATCAAGATGCATTGCAGACTGTGCACAGAACAAACAAACAAAAAATCATAAAATCATAGACTCATTTGGATTGGAAGTGACCTTAAAGATCATTCAGTTCCAACCCCTCTGCCATGGACAGGGACACCTTCCACTAGACCGTGTTACTTAAAGCCCCATCCAGCCTGGTCTTGGACACTTTTTTTGCTTCTAACTGCAAGCTGTCTTCTATCAGATTGAATATATTTTTAAATGTATAAAATGTATAATAGCATAATAAAACACCCCTAATCTATGTATAAATTAGTTGATGAAGAAAAACTGTGTAACAGCATCATGATACATATAACTAGTATATGCTTTAATTACAAGTAGCTGCCAACTATTCTATTATAAAATTAGATGATGTAGCTTTTTTTTTTTTTCTTTTTTTTTGGGGGTGGGGGTGGAATATATACCAAAAATCACCTATTCACCTTTGCACTTAATTTTAGGATATACAGACCAACAATAAGAACTGTAATACAGATAAGGGACTACATATGCCTTACTGCTTTTTAATTGTGTAGCAACTTCAATTGGCAATGGTCATTATGTGTATTTTCTCATTTATAGTTCACCAAGCTCATCCTAGTAGGAATGGAGATTCCCCACAAGAAAGCAAGCTAAAATAAATCTTGGAATTAGTGATAGTTCTGACATCAACTGTTTTCGAAATGGCCTGATTGGGATGAACTAAATGTGCACTCTGGTAACAAAGGGATTGTATGTCATGTAGCTAATACGCTGAACAGTTGCTCCAAATTTTTGTCAACTTCCGTAGCTTTCTGTGTATCTCAGTTTCTGAAACATAATTCAAAAACTAGGAGTGTGCTCAGATGTAGGCGGTAGATCTGATGACTGAACTGCAGTGCTGCTGTCCTGGTATGCTTCTCACACTGCTAGCTAGCAAAAAGCACTTGTTTAAACATGATCCCCTGGTGGGTAATTCTGTCTGCTTGTTCATCTTTACAATGTAACAACACGTACATCACCCTATAGCTTTAGACCAGCTTTAATAATTAATTATTTACTGCATGTATATTTTGAATATTTTTCTTCATGTTAGGTGTTGGTGCACTGAAACCATCCCACAAAAACATGTGAAAGCTACTAGACTAATTTAAGGTTCAAAATCTGAAACTGGGTAGGTAATTGTGGGTTATTAAAATAAATATGGGAAGCAGTAACTGTCTCAGTAAATAAATTCTTTAAAACTTAAGAACTGTAATATTGTTGTCTTGCATTGCTAAGGTTGTCTTCTGACAATGTAAAGGCTGGCTGTCATACACACAAAACTGACATGTTGGGTAGCATAAGTTTATAGCAGCCAACACAGAAATCAGCTCAGTGGAGTGGAAACAAAATCATCTAGTCAACTTCCTTGAAAACAGTTATTAGAGTGTTCCTTTACTTTTCTAAAACTTTTTCATTCCAGTAACTGAGGAATTTACATTGAACAGTTGTGTACAGTTAAGCTGTGACACTATCCAGTTAACCACCCAAGGCAGTACAGCTTAAAAAGATAGCTAAATGATACCTCTCAGCAGTAGTACACATTTGTAAACCAGGGGGCCGTGGCCATGTTTTTTTTGAGTGGTGAATCCATTTTATGGTGCTCACATGCTGTTTTAAGGAGTACAATTTTTCTTTGTGTTCATGTGTTCATTCTAATGATGAATATATTTGTGCCTGATTACTCTCCCCCTTTTCGTGTGGGTGTGTTGTGTCCCATCCTTTCCCTGCACTGGTGTGTCTTTGTTCCCTTTTTTTCTGCCTCATTCATACATGTGTAAGATGTGGAGGATGTGATTTCAGTTTCTTTCTGCTGCCCATCTGAAACGGAGCGCATTGCTTCTGAAACACCTTTCCAGTAGAGCAGCAAATGTTTTGTGTTGTTTGCCATATACCTACCTTGACCCTAGGCTTCCTCTTGATTTTCTGCCCATTGCAGTGGTTCTACTTGATCGTCTGCATTCCCACAATCTGTAATACCTTGTCCATAAGAAAAATCATATGTGTGCAAGCCATTCAAGTGTCAGATAAAGTGTGTGTAGAGCTCAGTCTTCACAACTGCCCCTTCAGGAATGTGACATGTCCAGTTTTGACCATTCAGTCTCATCTCTGGCAGCCTCAGAAACTTCTGGTGTAAATCTTTTGAGTCAGGCAAGGAGACCACTGTTCTTTTTTGTCATCTTGCAAGTGTGTTGTACCTAAGCTTCCTTATGACTGTGATGAAGATATCATAATGACTGGAGTTACTGGGGGTGGGGTCCTGTCAGGTAAGTGACATTCTTCTTGCCAAAGCAGTCATCTATGGCTGTGGGCTGCTGTTGGCAAATATTGCAAGTTTGGTTTTCTATGGGACTGAGCAGCATCAGCTGGCTTTTGTCATTATTCCTGAAACCATTTGCAGGCTTCAGGGATAGTAGTGGCTGCATTCCAGTGCTGGCACTTGAACAAGTCCCTGCTATTATACTATTTCAGTCATTCATCCTCACAAATGTGCTTTTCCAGTACAGCTATTTCAGCAGCAAAAGCATGTAGCAATATTCCTTCCCAACACTGCAGTTTCTCGTGTGCAGCAGTATGGTGAGCAGCACTTTCATGCCTATTGCAGAAGGAGATCTTGCTGCAGAAACGTAAAGGACATGCCATCCTTTCAGCTGGTGCACCTCTACATGGCCAAAGGGAACAGCAGGTTACTGAGGCCTGTTTTTAATTTTTTTAGCTTGTGGCTGGCACTGGAGCTTATACCCTGTCTTTAAAGGCTCTGCAGTGGCACAGTGTTGGTTAATACTTAAACGCTGGATCCTTTCCCTTGACCTGGAAGAACACGGAACTGATTTTCTAGGAAAACCATGGGCCTTTCTTCAGCTTCTATGAAGCATACAAGAATACATCCATGTTTCCCTCTCAAGCTGAGTCCTACTGGGTATCTCACGCTATCTTATTATATCCCTTGGATTTTGCCACCTACCATGCTGGAGCTGGTTCAGGTAGTAGGCACATGTTGGCTATTTTGTGTCTGTTAGACTTGGTCTCAGTTTTCAAGGAGCAGGACACCTGCTTCTGTGCAGCGTACTTTTCTGTGGTGGTGGCAAGTGCACTAGGGAAGGCTACAACTGCCTAAGTGATATGATTGTGAAGAGAATGGGTGATCTTGAGAAACTGGCTTACTGCTCATGTTCACGTCAGTTTTGCCTGGCAAACTGTTGCAACTTGTTTGCTTAACAGGGCTTCAAGTTACTGGGAAAAACTGACTTCTTTTGTGATCTTTATTCCATGTGTGTTGTGACAGATATACAGATATAGACTCCCACACTATCTTCCAGGCTGTCTTTAAATTGGAGGACATACTTCATGACTTAGTGTTGTTAAGAGTAGTGTACTTTAAGTTAGTATAGTTTACATTTTAAAAAATGGGATTGCTATAAATACATTGGAGAAAGTAATTTTGATCAATTGATTTCCCTTTCCTTCTCTCTTTTATTTACGGCCATGATCTTAGAAGTGCTCTATTTCAGCTTTATAATTTTGCAGCCAGAGTTTATAAAAATACTTTGGAGCAAGCGTTATGGTTGAGTATCAGTTTGTTACACCTGAAATACTGACATTTTGGGGGTCAGTGCCAAAAAGGTTGATTTTTTTTTTTTTNGAGCAAATCTTTCTGTGTCTTCCCCTTCTGTAATGATCTTCGACCTTCACGAGGGCTTTCCTGTCATTTACCTTTTCTGTTCTTTTTTTTTTTTTTTTTTTTTTTTCCAGGTGCTTTGGGTCCTCTCCCAGTTATGGTTCATTTTGCCAGCAAAAGGACTCTTGTATATATGTATGTATGTATTTATTTATTTTATTTTAGTGAGCAATTGTAAAACACTGCGTGAGATACAATACAGCAGATCTCATTAGCCTCAAATCTGCAGAATCCTCTTTTCAGCTTTTTGCCACCCTTTTGGAAGAAGTCTAAACTCTTACTCTCTTCATCTTCGGGTAATAAGGCATATTCTACACACACCCCACCACCAAAAGCAGCCAGAAAACCCTAAAGCAAACCCAAAAGCAAAAGAAAATCCCAAAAAAAACCCAAAAGCCTAAACCCAAACTCAAAAGCCTAAACTAAATGTGGGACAGAATCAGAATATGATTGTGTCTAATGTGAACACTCTCTCTGCATTGACATGAACTTCAACTTAAGGTAGTAAATAAATACAGCCACTTATGATGAGCAGCTGAGGATTAGGCTGCATGGTGAGAGTGGTGAAAAGTAAGGCAGAGGGTTTAGAGTCCTTTTGTGCATGTGTTCACCAGTTCCTCATTTTGACCTATGTTTGAAGTGGAATAGCCCCCATCTTCCAGCATTTAGTGCCAAGATATTCTACTTCTGTGTAGCTGGAGATGAAGCTTTTTTTGTTTTTTTAGTAGTTTTCCCATGTGCTCCTGAAGCTGTTTATTCCATCATATTTGTGTTGTCTTTTGCATCAGATTTCTTGAGTTCCTGTGTTTTTGTCATTTGTTTGGGTTTTTTAAAACTAGGTTATTTATGCAGAAAGCAATATAATTAGGTTAAATGAGAAAGAGATCAGTGGGAAACTACTGACTTCAGTCAGCTTTAGATTATAACCACCACCCTTTCTAGTATTAGTCAAGAAAAACAAGCATTCACGCTCTCATAATTTTATCGGCTAGTTAGGAGCTTTGACTAATGCAAGAGTTGCACAACATTCAAATTTGAATATTAATTTTAAAAAGTATTCTCTTCTCATACCTACACTTTAATAAATTTCAGAAAGTATTATTTGATATCACAGGTTGGCATGAAGTAAAAAAAAAATATTATAAACTAAGGTATGTTATAATGAAAAATACATTAATTTTATTTGGATTTATTTTGAAATCTAACAGATGTAGCCTTAAAAACAATAATTGATGCAATACATGTCATAGAAAGCAAGCAATAGGGAAAGAAAGCACTGAATAAAATGTCATGGTTAATATATTAAAACTCAGAAACTACCAATTGCATTTCTCAAGAGTGTCATAACACATCTTTAATTAACTTAAAAAGAGCCATAGCACTGAGTCAGGCAGTCAGACTTCATATGGGTTTTAACTGGTAAAATACTTGTGTTATGATGATGATCATGTTTCCTTGCAAATCAAAATAAGCTGGGATTTTAAACTCAATTCACTGTGTATGCAAAGCATTTATTTACAAACACATTTAAGTATCCTGAGATGAAAACCTGTACTAAATGCTTTTGAAAGGGGCTGAATGTGATATCAGCCATACAAAATCATTGTTTGCTCTTTCTCTCCATTTCAGATGTTCTTGGATACCTGATCAGTCTCTTAAAAGAAATCAAAGTGTTAATCAGTATACTGTTATTTCTCATTAATGATCTCATTAACAAAGTACTTTCTTTAGCAAAATACTGCTTATCAAATCACATCTGTAAATACATATTGCAATCCTATGTGGTTTTGCCAACAATATTTTCTATTGTTTTTTAACACAGTAAACCTAAGTGCTGCATTTGAATTCAAAGCTGGAATTATTGTATATGGAAAGGGAAGATGTACTGGTTTCTAGCTGTGTGCTCAGGGTGACAACCCTCTTAAAAAACTATTCCAGGGACTGAACAGCCCATCTATATTACTATTTCTTGTATCACAATGTATCATGTTCACTTACATGCTGATCAGCACTTAATTCTGCTTTTGCTCAGCAATCAAGTGTCATACTGTCACCTGTTTGTAGCTCAAACGTTGGGATGTTGGTGTCAGTTTTAAATCCATGTCATCATAAAATTGTTAGAGAAATCCAGAGGTTCACTTCAGCAGAAGCTTGTCACTTGCTGGTTGTAACCGAAGATTGGCACAGGCAGCAGGGAGGCAGAGACAAACAAGGGAATCTCTTGTTCATGTAAGCATTCTTGAGGCACTGTGTTTTATATACGATAAAATCTGTACTTTATATACTGTATCTATATATATATATATATACCTATATACATCTATACATTGCTGATGTAGCCACAGAAAAATTTATTTTCGTGGAATGCTTTTGTNAGGGAATCTCTTGTTCATGTAAGCATTCTTGAGGCACTGTGTTTTGTATACGATAAAATCTGTACTTTATATACTGTATCTCTATATATATATATATATATATACCTATATATATCTATACATTGCTGATGTAGCCACAGAAAAATTTATTTTCTTGGAATGCTTTTGTTAGATATTTGCCTAAATATATTCTACTCAAACTTTCATTGGTTAGCTCTTTGTATCTGAAATATACTTCAACAGTCCAGGTGGTCTGTCTTACAGGAAAACATATATTGATTTTTAACCAAAAAGGTTACTGTAACCTTTGGGGGCAATAGATTCAATATGTCAACAGACTTGGAATGCAACTTCTTCCTTACGCTTAGCTTTTTTTCTTTACAGAGCTAAAAAACATCCGTGAGGTCAGCAGTGTCTTCTTTATTAAGGTGTGTGTAATAAACAGAGGTTGGGAGGATGAACAATATAGAAATTTATTTATCTTTCATTTTAGGATTGTTCTACACTTTTAGTTGTGTGGTTAGTTCTACATTTAGTTCTACATTAGTTCTATATTAGTTCTACATTTAGTTGTGTGGGGTTTTTTTAAATAGTATAAATGCTAAGTACAAACTCTTCTTACAAGTACTCTTATTTAATAGTTAAAATGCTGCTGTATTTGTAAATATTTTACTGAGCTTCCAGATGAGATTTATGATTGTTTTGCTATATCTAAACCAGGTGCTCATAGCTTCTACTGACCTTTTGTCAGTTACAGAGTAACTTCTAAGTTATTTAAACTGTGGCAGTTTAAAACGACATACTAAAATTGTTGGTTTTTGATCACAGACTTTAAAAATGCACTTCTTAAATAGATAAAAAATGTAAAAAGTGTAAATGTGTTCTACAGACATTGAAAACGTATTTGTAAGTATGCATCCTATCTACTTAGAGTAATCTGCTGATATTATTAGTGTATTAAAATTATAGTTTCAAATCATTAGCTATTTATCTGAAAGGCACTGGGGAGTAGGAAGGAGAGCACTTCTATAAGCCTGAGGTTTTTCTAGCATTTGTAGTCCATTAGTTAGAAGATGAGTTACTTACTTTTTTCAGTAGTGGAAGATTTATATCCTGCAAGTAGTTGTTTGTATTATGATTTTAAGGGCATATAAAGTGTTCACTTGAGATAGTATTGTTTTATATATAAGAATAAATAAATGTGAAGCTACACAGAAACTCCAGTGTGTGTACTATGAGGTACAACTAACATTCACATATTAGTTGGAGAGTTCAGCCGAAGGGTCTTAGCTGTGTGATTGTCCACTGTCAACACCCCCCTCTCCCCCCAAATCCATACAATTTGTATCTTGAACAGTAAGCCTTTAGACCGAAAAGAGCTGAGAGGTGTGGGTTTGGTGGATTTTTTTTGTTGTTTTTTGTTTTTGTTTTTGTTTTTTTTTTTTTTGTTTGTTTTTT